>PJEN01003665.1:0-137516 GCA_004024605.1 Pteronura brasiliensis
GCGCCTGGGTGGCTCAGTGGGTTAAGCCGCTGCCTTCGGCTCAGGTCATGATCTCAGGGTCCTGGGATCGAGTCCCACATCGGGCTCTCTGCTCAGCAGGGAGCCTGCTTCCCTCTCTCTCTCTCTCTCTGCCTGTCTCTCTGTCTACTTGTGATCTCTCTCTGTCAAATAAATAAATAAAATCTTTAAAAAAAAAAAAGATGGAACAGACGGGAAGATGGGAGATGGGAGAGACAGGAAGGGAGACAGCGCCGCATTGCGTCTTGCTTCCAGCTCTCCTTGTTTCTATAGTGTTCATCCCTGGAGTCTCCAGACTCATCTCGAGGTTCCTTCTGACACAAGATGCAAGCAGAAGGTCCTCACCTGGTTGGGTCACTCCTTAGCTTTCCAGAGACATGACTACACTTTGACAGAAACCCAAGATTCCTGTGCCCTCAACCAAAAAAGCCTTTTACACTTTATTCTCTAATTTGCCCCATTTCTTCACAATCTAGCCACAGACAAACCCTCCAAAATCATGACCCACCGTTTCATTCCCTATCTCACCACACACACACACACACACACACATTGGCCTGAAATGCCCCATCCTCTTCCGTCCATCTAGGAAAATCAGACTCATCCCAAGCCCAGCTAGAAAACACCCACCTCTGTGAAGCCTTCCTGACCTCCCCATTGAGTTAGATGCCCTGTCCTCCACAAGCCCAGCGCATGGCGGTTCTCAAAGTGTGGTCCCTGAGCCAGCAGCATCAATATCAGAATTCCCGCGCTCCACCCCAGAAGCTGTGAGCTAGTGGTCGACCCTCCAACGAGCTGTCTGGGGGGTTCCAATGCCCGCTCACGCTGGCCCCCACCTGCTACCGTCCTGATCCACACGCTTCCCCTTCCAATGCCTTGGCTCAGGAGCCTCATCTCTGTAAGCCCTGCAGGGCACGGCCCCAGCCAGACACCCAAGAAACACACGCTTGTTGAATTAACCTACTGCACCTCTTCTAGAACCGGAAAGGGCAGTGTGTAATCAGCAACTTCACAGGCTAGCGAATCTCCATGTCCATGTTCAGGCACGCACTGGCAGCAACACCTGGGAATCCTCGAGAATAAAACCAGAGTTGGTCCGAACTCTCACAGAACAAGGGACTTAAGAAAAATGAACGCCAGGCTTCCAGGCACGGCCACTGTACAAGGTTCGCTGCCTCGGGCAGGTCAAAGCACACTCGGGAAATGCTGGGAACAACACCTGCTTGCATCCCAGAAGGGGTCTTCGATGGGTCCGCAGGGACAGCAGAGCTGCCTCCTCCTCCTGGGCTCCCCAAGGGCGGGACCTACCTAAGTCGACCAACCTACAGTATCTGATATGACATCTTCTTGCCTCATCAGAGCTACTGACCCCAAGTCCCAACACCTGCTAGGGGCAAAATCCAACAGGCTGTGGGCGCCCACACAGGATCTGAAAGGGAAAAAAAAGGGGGAAGAGGAGTAAAAGAGAAGGAGAAGATGAACAAAAGGAAGTTAGAATAAAAATGAGTGAGAGTCAGGGCAGCAGAGCAGAACATCCTCAGAACTGTAAGTCAGTGGTACTGGGCTTCTGTCTCAGCCTGGCCCTGTGCCAAGGGCTTAAGTACTCCCAGGGTGAGGGTAAAGCCACAAGTCTCCGTTCCATCACTTGATCTCAGGTATCCACGTGAAGAACTTCAGACAGGGGCACCTGGGTGGCTCAGTCAGCTGAGCGTCCACCTCTTGGTTTCAGCTCACGTCATGATCTCAGGGTCAGGGGATCGAGCTTCACATGGCGCTCCATGCTCAGTGGGGAGTCTGCTTGAAGGACTCTCCCTCTGCCCCTCCCCCCACTCTCTCTGTCTCTCTCTATAAGTAAACAAATAAATCTTTTTTTTAGTACATAAATAAATCTTTAAAGAAAAAAAGGCAATCCCATCACATAAAAACATTGATGAGGAACACTATGAGTTTTTTCCCTCATCCTGGAAGGAATGTCCCCCAAAACTCTCCCCCAACCCTAATCCCCAGAACCTGTGACTATCACCTCCTCTGAGAAAAGATACGATTAAGTTAAAGATACGATTAAGTTAAGGATCATAACCAAAATGCGATTACACGTATCCTAATGATACAGAGGCAGAGGGAGATTTCAGACGTAAGAGGAGAAGGACGCACAGACAAAGGAATGGGAGCACAGAGGCCGAGCCTGAGTGACGCCACCACCACCAGCCACAGAGGGTCAGCGGCCCCCGGAGCTGCAAGAGGCAAGGGACAGGTTCTCCTGAGAGCCTCAGAGCGAGGCCCTGCCCACCATGTTGATTTCAGCCAGTGATACTGATGGACTTCCGGCCGGCACAACTGGGAGGGAATAAATGAGTGTTGTTTTAAGCCACCAAGTGTGTGATTTAGGAAACTAAGGGACTCATGAATCCGCTGCTTCTTCTCACGCTAAGCCAGTATTATCCCCCATCCTATGGACACGGGAACTTGGGCTCAGCAGGATGGGACAGCGGGCTCCCAATCACTCGGGGTCAGAGCAAGCCAGGTGCCACGTCCATCCATCAGATCCTCCCACCATGCCTTGATGACTCCCGCAAATCGACATGCGGGTCCCGTGGCCTTTAGAAGTAACCTGGGAAACAGTCACCCCGGTAACATTGTTTCTATGAAAAACATTCTCCAGATTCCAAATAAAAGACAAGAGGAAGTTAAGCGCACTGCCATGGGGGAGAAGAGGGTGCTCATCCCGGAGACCAGTCTTCCACTCAGAAACGGAAGCAATGCAATTAACCCATTCACTGAAGGGTCAGAGTTGCGCGGTCATACACGTCACAGACAAGCAGACAAGTGCTCTCTATCCTCTGGGCAACAGCATTTCAAGAAAAGTTGTAATTCACCCTCAAGCTCCTGACACTCCGTACTAAACCCCACACATAGCCCTGTCCACCTGAAATGTCACAACGTACATGGCCCTGTGGTAGCACCAACAGAAGGCTCCTAAAACCAATGATCACAGGTTTCCTAAGGAAAAGAATTTGGGGTGGTGGGAATTATCACTAAATTTATCAATCAGGTGAGTCTGAAATATACCTTCACCCTCTACTGCAATACTAAACCTGTCGATGATGTTGGTTAGTGGAAAATATGGAAGATACCTAACATAGTTTTGTGTAAATGACAATTACACGGATGAACAAAACCAGATGCCGAGGTAAACACCAGGAGGTATACTAATTTGTTCAGTACTAAAAATAAGCACATGGAAAGATGCTCAACGTCACTGATCCTTCGGGAAAGGCAAACCAAAAGCACAATGAGATACCACCTCACACCCATGAGGACGGCCATTAACAAAACACAGAAAACAAGGAACCGTGAGGATGTGGATAAATCAGAGCTCCGCACACCACTGGTGGGAATACAAAATGGCAGAGCCATGGTGGAAAATAGTATGGAGGTTCCTCAAAAAATGAAACACTGAATCATCACCGGGTCCAGCAGCTCCATGTCCAGGTGTATACACAAAAGAGATGACAGCAAGGACTCGAGACACTAGTATACCCAAGTTCACAGCAACATAGCCAAGATATGCAAACAACCCAAGCGCCCATCATCAGAAGACTGGATAAACAAAACAGGATCTACCCACACAATAGAATATTATCAACCTCAGTAAGGAAAGAAATTCTGACACCTGCTACAACATGGAGGAACCTTGATGACATGATGCTAAGTGAAATAAGCCAGCCACGGAGGGACAAACACTGCACGATTCCACACATAGGAGATCTCTACAGTGGTCAACTCACAGAGACAGAAAGTAGGATGGGGGCAGCCAGGGACTCTGGGAGGAGGGCATGGAGAGTTAGTGTTTGATGGGTATGGAAATTTCATCTGCGAAATCTCACAGCAATATGACAATACTTCATGCCACTGAACTGAACACTTAAAAATGGTTAAAATGGTTAATTTTATGTTATATACATTTTAACACAAATTTATCCACATTTTTCCACAATAGAAGACCAGAAACGCTACAATAGCTATTTCAGATTGATAAGTTTACGGGTGAGGGTTCTTTTTTTCCTTTGAGTTCTAAAGTATTTTCATTCGTGAAATTTCTCCTTAAAAAAAGGAGGGGGGCATATGTGGTATTAAATATCAAAAGGGAAAACAACGTGACTGTCCTAGGGCAGGCCAACTCACTTCAGACCCACAGCTTCAGGGATTAACGGAATTCCCGTGATAATGACCGTTCCCACTTCTGCAATATGAATTATCACAAAGTAAAAATCCAATTCCCTCTCCATGTTTACGAAAGCCATTCCTTTCAGGCAGCTGAAGCAACAAAGCCAGCCAAAAGCACTTCCCAGCCGTCCGATTAGAGATTTATACTGCATATAAACATAAAGAAACATTATGTAACCTGAGCCGTGGACCAGGAGAAGAAGGCTGGTCTGGGGATCCAAAGTTGAATTCGAGATTGGCTTCACCCAACGACTCCCCTTGTGGGACCCATTAAAAATTCTCAGGCATCCGCCCCCTTTTCCATAGGCGAAGCAGCACCTGCTTCATAGGGTGACAGTGAATCCTGGAAAGGACCCATGGCTTACAAATGTCAGGGCTTCACCCACAGCTCCAGTGAAAGAACACAGCCGGCCGCAGGGCAGGTGCTTAATAAATGATCCAGGCTTGCCTCCTGGCCTTCCACAAGACTACCAACTCACGCATCAAGAGCCCCAGGCTTGTTTCCTGAACTTGAGGACGGACAGACTGCTTGGTTTCCTCTCAGTGACCACAACTGCGCCACCTTCTCTAACATGTACCCTCATCCTAAAATTCTTGATGAGGCTGGATTTCTACTGTATGGTCTGGAAATGACAAAAAGTTGGTTTAAAAAAAAAAAATCAAACTGGAAGTCTTCATTTCAATCAGAAGTTGTTTTGGTTGTTTTTTTTTTTTTTTTTTAAGATTTTATTTATTTATTTGACAGACAGAGATCACAAGTAGGCAGAGAGGCAGGCAGAGAGGGGGGGGAAGCAGGCTCCCCGCTGAGCAGAGAGCCCAATGCGGGGCTCAATCCCAGGACCCTGAGATCATGATCTGAGCCAAAGGCAGAGGCTTAACCCACTGAGCCACCCAGGCGCCCCTCAATCAGAAGTTTTTATAGAGCTTTTCTTAAAGATCATATTCTCAACTCCCAGAGAGCATAAATCTCCAGCATTCACTGGGTGCGTGAACTTGGGCAAATAACTTCACCTCTGGGAGCTCTGGTCTTCACGTCACAGTCGATGACAAAAAAACGCACAACTGAGCCTCTTGAAGGAATAAAGGTGAGCAAAGACTCTTAACTGTTCAGAAACTATTTGTCATGACCCTCCCACAAAACTATGAAATCTTCTCAGTTATGTTCCAAGGGAGGCTTTGTTTCGGGACCTCGGGTTCCCATTTTTCTCAACTCGAGCAGTCCTTTGCCAGTACTTTTATCCAAATGGGATCACTAGCACGAACATATTAGAAACCAAAAACAGGTGGTAAGTGGTAGGAAGAAAATAAACAAAAAGAATTGAAAATGGGGAGGAAGGGAGGGTCTTTTGATCTGACCCATTCATTTACTTAATTACTTTTAGATTTCGTATTCTTGGGTAATGTCCACACCTACCCAACATGGGGCTTGAACTTACAACCCAGAGATCGGGAGTCACGTACTCTACCTACTGAGCCAGCCAGGCGCCCCTGGAACTGACCAATTTAAATAACAAATTAAACTTCCGTTTCTCCGCTGTGGTACCTAATATTACCCAGTATCTCAATGTGACAAGTAGTTCAGTGACAACCACAAAGATCGTAACTCACTATCTGTGGAAGGAACCTCAGCAAATTCTCCAGCATCCCCAGTAGGCCATCATCATTCAGGGCTAGAGACAGCTTCTTCATGGCATCCAAGGACAGGAACTCCTCTGCAAAAGAAGACTCCTCTTCTCCACCTTTCACGCCCTACAAAATGACCTGCACAGAGAAGGACATCAAACCAACCACCTTGTTGCATTTTATGCTCTTTACGAATGTTAGGAAAAAACAGAGCCACACCAAGACATGAAAAGGGCCCCTGGAAACTTTATGAGGTGTGGGATTTGCCAAATAGGGCTTAATGAACTTCAGAACAGTTCATTACTTAAATGCTTTTACAGAAAAAAAAAAATCGTGCCATTAAAAGGGGTCTGCAGAACACAATGCATTGACAGAAGCAGAAGAACTTCTCAAAGGAAGGAGAAAGTCAGAGGAAGCCCCCAGTTAGGACTTCTTTAAGGAAGTCCTAAAAGTCTACACTTTGAAATTAAGGACAAAAAGAACATGATTTCAGAGCAGCAGCTGCAGGACTGCAGGTCCAGGACTCTGGGACATCCCTGACACCGTCTGACGAGCCTCTAGGCCGCAGTCAGCTCTTCAGGAACCGTGGCGCTGTGGGCAAACCTCTGATGCCCAGTCTGGTCCTCAGTCAGGTAGAGACAATAACACATACCCAACGTACCCTCCAGGCATCATCATCCCCATCACTCAGATGGGAGAAAAAAAGAAAAAAAAAAAAAAAGGCCAACACAGGGTCAAGTTCCACGGTTAGGGTAGGGCAGACCCCTACCTAAGTCAATTCCAGTTCCAAGGCCAATGCTCTTCCTTGCTAGGTGCAGGGAGCACCAAGGTTTCCCTTTCTGCGCTGCTGATGGTTTTGATCCCAAGAGCTTTGAAATGGGAAAACGGAAGTTCTCATTAGAAATCGGAAGGAATAATGGGTTCACGCTCTGCCAAGGTTAATAAGCAGAGGAACTAAAGTGCACTGAGCCCGTACTGTGTCCAGGTGTTTTATGTTCATTTTATTATGCAACGTCCCTTTAGGTCATTTATTCACCAAAAAAGTTACACGGCACTTGGTGTCTGCCTTGCCCCTGTTCTAGACTTTGATCATCCAGGAGCCATTTACCACCCTCAACAACCCCAAGGAGATAGATACTATTTGTACCCAATTTTGCAGATGCGCCAAATGAGGGAGAGTCCGGGGACTTGCTCCAAGTCACAGAGCAGCAGCTGTGGGGCCAGAATTCAAACCCAGGCAGTTTGATGTCAGTCTGGGCTATGAAGCCCTCCATGAGGGGCTCTTACTGTCCGCCACGCTGCAGAGGAAGAAAGACCCTGAAGGGGGCAGATGCTAAGGACCTCAGTCAGCCTCGTGAACGTTCTTGCTTCCAACCTGGTCTGCCCGGCCTCAGCACCTGGGCCTTCAGACCGTGCTGTCCTGTGGGGCCTGGCTGGCAGGGGTTTGCTCCCACATGGCACCCCTGGCTGGCTCTGGGCAGATAAGGAACCAAACAGGGTCAGGGACTCCCAGCAGCAGACTGGGAAGAGAAGGACGAGAAGCAAGGAGGGGCAGTAAAGAACAGGGAACACCAGCGAAAAAACCCAAAGGCCCAATCACCGGTCTCCATGGACTCCCGATGAACCCAGACTACATGGTGGAAAGTTCTAGTCCCCCTTACGAACTATGTGTCCACGGCCAGGGGCTCTACTAAGCTGAGTTCATTTGGAAAATTAATGACCTTCTCAATCCCTTACATCAATGTGGATAGAAAAAGAATCGCTCAGGGGATCACTCAGAGAGGAAGTCCCATGAGGAAGTTCCATGGGGAAGGTCCCAGGTCTCCCCTTCACTCTAAAACAATGGCTGGGGTGGGGTGCAGGCCTGGCTGGCTCAGGCAGCAGAGCATGGGACTCCTGATCTCGGGGTTGTGAGTTCAAGCCCTACATCAGGTGTAGAGATTACTTAAATAAATACAAATAAATAAACAAAGCTAAATAAATAAATAAACAACAAAAAGGAAACCGTACATGAGTGCTTCCCAATCTTACCCAGACCTCCAATGCCACCTTCGGTGAGTCTGGGGGTCTCACCTACTTTCCCCTCATGGATTATCTGTAGGACTCTCAAAAGATTGTGGTCTCTGTTTCCTGGTCTTCTGTCAAACCTCCGAGAACTCCCAAAGACGCCTGGGCCACCCACTTAGGAGCAGACACCCAAGAAGTGGGTTCCAGCACAGACAATCAATTTAACACACTATTCCCCAAACGCAGTCACCCCAGCAACAGCTGGAGCTGGAAAGTCTGCATACCAAGGAAGACCCCCCAAAAAAAACTCACCCCACCTCCTGCGTCTGCTAACCCGGCAGCCAGCACTTCCTTGCAGTGCATCTAGAACTGCAACCATCAACATATCCACAGGAACTTATTCCTGCAAACACACAGGCATGTTCCAGGAAGGCAGAGGGGGTTGGGGGAGACCCAGGTTCTTAGACCCTTTGGGAAGACACAACACGGAAGGACGCTTACCCATCCTCCACTTTGCAGGAAGCCTGGGCCATGGTTTCCATGCCTCATGGGAAGCACTAAAAGTACGTCCTAAAGACTTCAGGCAGAGGCAACTGTTTTCAATTTTTTTTTTTTAAGATTTTATTTATCTATTAGAGAGAGAGGACAAGGACGAGCACGAGCAAGGGGAGCCGCAGGCTGAGGGAGAAGCAGACTCCCCGCTGAGCAGGGAGTCCGATGTTGGGACTCGATCCCAGGACCCTAGGATCTCAATGGAAGGCAGACTCAACCGACTGAGCCACCCTGGCGCCCCAAGGCAGTGACAATTTAAACTGCAAACAATTTATCATTTAAATAAAACTTACTGAGTATCCACAAGGATGGAGACAAAGACAATGAGACAATCAAAGAGCAAGGAAAGAAAAAAGCAGCAAAAAGCAGGCTTTTTCTTTTTTTTTTTTCTTTTTTTTTTTTTTTTGTCAGTTGCTCATTTGCCCTAAAGCATCACTGAATTCAGAGCAACTCTCCCAAGGTTAACCATTCCAGGGGAGGTGCAAGGATTCTCCGAGGGAAGAGTTGGGCTACAGTCCCCCATGTGTCAGCCGCCTCTGCCCAACACACCCCACCCTGCCACTTATCACAAAACCCTAAGATACAGAAAGGACCTTAGAGGTCACCAATTCCAATGCAAAGCTGGGATCACCTCCCCATTTCCCACCTGCCAGCCCCCTTGCTCCTAAACCACTTGTGGTCCACAATCTCCCTGTGGTCAAGCCCACCATCACCCTTCGGATACAAACTCCCCCTAAGGGAGTGTGTCCTTTGCTCCACACAAACAGAAATGGAGTGGGAGCTCCGTGTCTGGTCACTCTGCAAGTCCAGCAGGCTGGTGCTGACACACACGTTAATATATCTGAGATGGGAAGGCCCCAGTGGTGGTGCCTCTAAGCTTCCCAGTGTACAAGGAGGTGGAGGAAACCACAGTATTTAAATACCAAGTCATTCATTCACAGAGAGGAACAGATAACCAGAGCCACCAGGGACTGAAGAAAGGACGGTGACAATCAATAATGACATTTCTTCCAGGACAGGCGGGGGCATCTGTACACTAAGAACATGACCTTCATTTAAAATATTTCTTCGGGGGCGGGGGGGGGGGGGGGGGAACGCCTGGGTGGCTCAGTGGGTTAAGCCTCTGCCTTCGCCTCAGGTCATGATCTCAGGGTCGTGGGATCGAGCCCCGCATTGGCTCTCAGCTCGTCGGGGAGCCTGCTTCCCCTTCTCTCTCTGCCTGACTCTCTGCCTACTTATAATCTCTCTCTTTGTCAAATATATAAAGATCTTTAAAAAATAAAAAAATAAATATTTCTCAGGCACCTGCATGGCTCTGTCAGTTAAGCAACTGTCTGCCTTCTGCTCAGGTCATGGGATTGAGTCCTGCATCACAAGGCTCCCTGCTCGGTGGGGAGTCTGCTTCTACTTCTGCACACCCACCCCCTTGTACGTTCTCTCCCTCTCTCTCTCTCTCTCTAAAATAAATAAATAAATAAATAAATAATTTAAAAACCAGTTTCCAATATTTCTCAAGATCAGGGTGCCTGGGTGGCTCAGTTATATATCCGACCCTTGGTTTTGTCTCATGTCAGGAGCTCATAGGTCAGGGGATCAAGCCCCAAGCCCCAAGTCATCACACTCCGCACTCAGCAGGGGGTCTGCTTAAAGCTTCTTTCTCTCCGCCCCACCCCCATCCGCACACGCTCCCTCACGTGCTCTCTCTACAACAGTTTTTGGAAATAGTAAAAATATATAAAATATTTCTCAAGATAAAAACAAACAAAAAATAGTTCCCAAGGTAAAAATTCATACATTCATCTTATCCTTTTAGGAGACAGGAAGGACAGAAATTACAGAAATGAAATTTTAGGGAGTCCCATCATGGTGGAAAATACAGAGAGGTCATGAAGTCTGTCCTCAAAGGGTCATTGGTCCCACTGGGATGGAGAGACAACAAGAAGGAGGATAAAACAATTAGGAGGCAATTACCAGAGTAATTACGGTCTGATCTGAGTTCCAAGGGTAAGGTTTCAGGAACCCCAAAGAATGGTCCAGTCACCAGCTCTTTCATACCTGGAGCCAGCCAGGCAGAGGAGGAAGCCGTAAAGCAAACATTATCTCCTTTATCTCTAAATGTATCTTCTCTATCTGCAAATGGATTTCCTTTCAGGCAGTTTGAGACCTTGTGGGGTCAGGGCCACCTGCCCAGTCTGGGCCGGAAGAGAACAAAGGAAACAAATCAGGTCACCCACTACCCCGCCCTTTTCCCCAAAAGAGTCCCTCCTCAAATACGGAGGCTGACAGTGGCCACACGCAACCGCATGCAGACATGCATATACCGAAAAGGTCTTGAATATGACTGGCCCGCACTTTCCTCCAGTATGGCTAATGTCCATCCAGCCGAACTTGACCCGTGAGCTGAGTTCTCCATCTAGAACATCTCTTTAACTCTATGGTGGCCATTCGACAGATACGGAAATGGAGGCTGAAAAATCAAGCAAGGTGGCCAAGGTTGCCCACAGACCCAAACAGAAATCGAACACCAAAAATCCCGGCCCCTCAGGCTCGAGGCAATCGTGTCTCCCATCACTACCAGATGGCTTCTCAAACCCGCCAGCGGACGCCAGCTCGGGAGCGCTGAAGCTATTTGTAGGATTATGAAAGTCCCAGGAGGAACCAAGGCCACAAAGGCTGATGGAACTCTGTAAAACTGTGTGTGTCCTCCTGGTGGGCCAACCCCTCGAAACAAGGCGCCTTCCAATCTGCACCAAGCAGGCACCGGTCCCACCAGCTGGCCAGCTGCCACGCACTTCCAACGCTCAGAACCAACCTCCAAGACCTTTGACCCCGGTCACCCAAGAGGCGCACAGCCCAGGGAAATGTAAGCAGAGGGGCAAACGATTTATGGAACGCTTTCTTTCTTATCCGCTCACCCTGCAAGGCCAAGCCTCATATACACCGAGTACAGTAGGACTGGCTTGATTCCTGAGTAATAAACTTAGGGGTTAAAAAAAAATAAATAAACGAGGGCTACTAACTATCAAGAACAAGAAACAGGACTTAACAGTGCTGGCTCCAAGTCAGCCACAGCGCCACTGACTTACGCCCCACAGAGCACACTACCATGCCTAATTGCTCTCCAGATGGTGGCTTGTACTTTTCCAGGCAGAATCTCTTCTCCCCGAGCCTTGCCTCACCTTTCTACAGCTCTTTGTGTTTTCCCAATGTCCTCTCTGTGTGCAGAGGGCTTTGCAACACCTCCAAATTTACGGCCACCTACAGATTTAATTAGCACACTGTTTACTTCCCCCTTCACTCTTGGGAATATCTTAAGTAAAAGCAGGCCTCCATTGAGCCCATGGGGTACTCCACCCTGGGCCCCCGTCCAATCAGCTCCCCGGCGGAACAGCGTTTGCCCCGCTCCAGCCCTGGGTCTGGCCCTTGTCCAAGGCAAGCCTGTGCTGAGCCAGCCGCCAAGGACCGCGTGAGGCCCTTCCACCCCTGGGGCCCCCTGCACGAGGAGGGTACGCCGAAGGAAGGACAGAGGTGGGCAAAGAAAAGGCTAAAGTCACAGTCAGCCAAGGCAAGGCTTTATTAGAAAAAGAAAGGGTACAGACGGGCCAGGTGAACATGTGTTTTTCAGGCCTTCTCTTTGTAACCCATACCTTAGAAGAAAAAAGAGGGGGAGAGAGAGAGGAAGGAAGGAAGGAAGGAAGGAAGGGAAAGAGGGAGGGAGAGAAGGGTGGGGAAGGAAAAGGAAGGGAAGAAGAAAGGAAGGCAGGCAGGCAGGCAGTATGGAGACAAAAAGCACCAAAGAAATAGAGAAAGTGGGACCAGAAAGGGAAGGAGGGCAGGAAAGAGGGAAAGACCATGATTTTTTTTTTAATAAACCACTAACTCAATAAACAAACACAAACTGAAGGTGCATTTTATGTGCAACAATACAGGAGTTGGGCTTGTTTTTTCAAGTAATCTCTGCACCTCACACGGGGTTCAAACACACAACCCCAAGATCAAGAGTCGGTGTCTGCCGACTGAGCCGGCCGGGGGCCCCAACAATACAGGAGTTTAGAAAAATAAAACAAGATCTCTCATGGCAAGAACTTTGGCATCCCCCTGGGGAGAAACAGATCAGCAACCAACAGCAAGGGAAATGGATAGGAAACTGACATGCAAACAGGCACATCATTCATCCTCCCGCAAGCCCTTTGCCCACATGATACTAAGAGGCCCTCTGGCTAAGGAGCAGGCCTAGAGATGGTACAGAAACCTCCCCGGCGCCCACCCTGACCAACTAAACCAGGCAGGTCTGCGAGGCCCAGCCCCCAGCAAACCCAGAACTGACGCATGATTCCGGATACCACAAACACATGAAAACTCACCTCGATATGCTGTGCCCCTTCGCCCCTCGCTATACCACAGCTTGTGCGCTCTGGGATTAATTTTTCCTAAACTATTCTGGGGTTTATGACTACTCTTTTCTTTATTCTTAAGCTTCTAAAGGGGAGTCAAACAATTAAATATGTGGCACTATTATTACTCTTAAAAGGCTCTGATACCGTGTCTACTGGATCACCCAAATTCACCTGACTTAATTTTGCCGCAGCAAAAATTCCTCCGTCGTTCCCAGGAGCTAGATAGGAAAACTCATTGTTTTGGAAGTCGCTCCCCCTTCCGCTTGTCATTTTCTCCTCGCCCTGCCTTCAACATGCTTTGTAAGGCCTGTCAGAACTAAGAGACTGCTCAAATAAGGGATAACTCCCCCACTCTGGCAGGTTATCCCAGGAAAATAAGTGGGCCGCCATTCTCTAGGGCAGGCTAGCCAATAAAAACATAACTTCAAATTTTCTGGTTGCTACGTTAAAAAAAGGACTTTTTACTTTTTAGGACGGGGCACCTGGGTGGCTCAGTCAGTTAAGCATCCGACTCTTGATTTTGGCTCCAGTCATGATCTCAGGGTCGTGAGATGGAGCCCCCCCCCCCCGGCCCCCGTGTAGTCTGCTTCAGATTCCCTCTCTCTCCTTCTCCCTATGGCCCTCCCCTGCTCCCACGTGTGCTCTCTAAATAAAGTTTTTTTTTTAAAGTAAAAAGGTTGCATTAAATTTAACAACCTATTGTATTCAACTCAATATATCATAACTATTATTTCAACATAGAGTCAATATAAAAGTTATTGAGGGGCACCTGGCAGGCTCTGTCAGTGGAACACGTGATTCTTGATCTCAGGGTCCTGAGTTTAAGCCCCACATTGGGTGTAGAGATTACTTAAATAAATAAATAGACTTTAAAAATGAATGATTTCTACTTTAAAAAAATGTTTTGGGGCGCCTGGGTGGCTCAGTGGGTTAAGCCTCTGCCTTCGGCTCAGGTCATGATCTCGGGGTCCTGGGATGGAGCCCTGCACTGGGCTCTCTGCTCAGCGGGGAGCCTGCTTCCCCCTTTCTCTCTCTCTCTGCCTGCCTCTCTGCCTACTTGTGATCTCTTGTCTGTCAAATAAATAAATAAAATCTTTTTTTTTAAATGTTTCAATGAAAAAAAAGTCACTGAAGAAAAAGTTACTGAGATAACTTACATACATCTTCTTCCTAAGTCTTTAAAAAATTGGTCTATAGTTCACGCTTACAGCATACCCTAATTCAGACATCCCAAGGGCCCAGTAGCCACATGTGTCCAGTGGTCACCACAGAGGTCAGTACCACTAGAGCCCCTCTGGCTGTAATGTGTGGCCAGGAGGAAATGAAGTTCGACAAAGAATTTTCCAAGAGTGAGGGATTCCTGATCTTGTATATGCCCAGTTCCAGGACTCACTGAGCTTTCCTCTCACAGTCCTCTCAAGGGACAAAGATGCCCTTTGGTCTGTGGGAAAGAGCTGCCTGGAATCAGGAGAACCCCTTCACGGTCCTGAGTTTCAGATCCAAAAACCTAACACCCTCAATATAATGGAAAACACAAAATATTTACTGAGCCCCTCCTAAGGAAGAAAAACCACGCTAGGGGCTGAAACAAAAACGTGTCCAAACTCACTATTAACGTCTAAGCCCCCAACACGCCGGCCAGGGGATGTTTTCTTTTGCGGAGCCCCATGCCTTATTAAAAAGTCATTAAATCTCAGTGCCTGCTTTGGAAAGGCAAACGTCTTTAACTACAGGAAACGGAGTCGCTGAGTTCATGGCCTGTCCTGTTCTAAGTCCCAGGATAAAGCAAAGAATCCCAAATCAGCTCGTAAGAATCTTCATTTCTGCCTGCCCGTCCCTGGGGTCTTCACCACCCCCAAACACCCTAGAGGAACAATCATGGTTAGACTATCTACGGTGCTTGACGTTTTCTTTTCGGCGTCTCTGTTGCTCTAAGTTGATCCGGGAAGTTCTCAATAACCCAATTTTTTTCTCCTTCTACCTTAAAATGAAAGCTATTTCAATACTCTGATTAAAATTCATGAAAGGGGGGGTGCCTGGGTGGCTCAGTGAGTTAAAGCCTCTGCCCTCAGCTCAGGTCATGATTCCAAGGTCCTGGGATCGAGCCCCGCACCGGGTTCTCTGCTCAGTAAGGAGTCTGCTTCCTCTCTCTCTCTGCCTGCCTCTCTGCCTACTTGTGATCTCTGTCAAATAAATAAGTAAAATCTTTAAAAAAAAAAAAAATTCATGGGGCGCCTGGGTGGCTCAGTGGGTTAAGCCTCTGCCTTCGGCTCAGGTCATGATCTCAGGGTCCTGGGATCGAGTCCCGCATCGGGCTCTCTGCTCAGCGGAGAACCTGCTTCCTCCTCTACCTCTCTCTCTGCCTGCCTCTCTGCCTACTTGTGATCTCTCTCTGTGAAATAAATAAATAAAATCTTAAAAAAACAAAATTCATGAAAGGTGTGGACACGAAGCTTTGTAGAGCTTAGCGGGGAAACAACTCCATGTGAGGCACCATGAGGCAGGGAACACGCTCGCTCATCCACCCCAAGGTCCCATAGGAGCTCGTGCAGAGCAGCAGGTCCCTCTAACTGTGAAGTAAGTCAGCCCAAGGCTGCTTCTCCACCCGCGACTTGTGCTCCTTTCCTGCTGCTCTGATCGCTTGTGGGGTCCAGACTGTCCACACCTCCCCATGGGATGAGAACAGCCACCTGACCACATCCGCAGCTGACAGGACGGTCTGAGGTCCAGCCCAGGCACATCCCCATACTCTTGAGGGTATTCAAGTCATTATTTATTCTTTTCCTGAGCAAGCACCGCACTGAAGGCCTCCGGGGTGCCAGCCCCGATGCCAGGGAGGCGGAGGACAGGATCCAGACTGGACCTGCCCTCAAGAACTTCAGGGCCCCCCAGGAAGAAAGGCACCCCCACAGATTAAAAGGAGACAATGGGTGATGATGCCTGCAGAGAAGAGCCTGGAAAGCTTCCTAGAGATAATGGTGCCTGCCCGGGGCCTTAAAAAAGCAAGCAAGAATAAACCAGAAGGGGAGAAAACCCTACTCAGAAGAGGGGTTTGCACCTCTGCCTTCAGCTCAGGTCATGATCCCAGGGTCCTGGGATCTAGCCCCACATTAGGCTCTCCAGAGAGCCTGCTTCCTCCTCTCTCTATCTCCTTCTCTGTCTACCTCTCTGCCTACTTGTGACCTCTGTGAAATAAATAAATAAAATCTTTAAAAAAAAAAAAAAAGAAAAAGAAAAAGAAGAGGGGTTTGGGGCCGACGCTTCTGGAACTTCTTGCCCCGGTGCCAAGCCATTGGAAACATCTACAGGAATTAACTCGCTTATTCCTCACAACAGCCCTACCAGGTAGCTACTGGTAGTGTCCCCATTCGACAGATAAGAAAACTGAGGCACAGAGCAAGGTTATGCAATTAGTAAGTGGTCAGGCAGACAATGCAAAGCAAGCACTGGTGTGACCACCACACCCCTGTACCGGCCCGTGTGGGAGGCCCGTGTGTTTGTGGACGTGCGCGTGATGCTTATAATCTGGACGCCCCGGAGGCCAGGAAGGGAGTGTAAATGCAAGAACCTTTGAACACAATCAGGAGGACAGTGCTGGACCACCGGAGCCCAGAAGAGCTTCCGACACGCCTCAAATTCAAAGTCCCATCCGGCACTCTTCATTGCAGATACAACGTGCGTGCACTCGCACTCACACGCAAACACACACACACACACCCGTTGGCAGCTGCCCGGGGTTGAGCAGGCAAGGCTGGGGAGAGCAAGAGCTGAGGCAGGAGGGGCGGAGGAGGGCCCAGACACCAGGCCAAGAAGCTTGGGCTTCACCCAACGAACACTGGGGCAACTGGGTCAGGTTTAAAGCAGGCACCATCAGATATGCATCACCTGGATGGCCGACCTCCAGGGAGAGATGAAATGCAAAGTAAAACACGACGGCTGGGGAGGATTGGGGGTGGGGGGCCAGAACAGAGGGAAGGAGAGCGCATCCGTCAGCGGGAGCTGCTGTAACAGACCGATGTAGGACGGCGGAAAGGTAGGTCTCGCAGCTCCGGAGGCAAGTCTAAAATGGGGGCGCGGGCAGGGCTGTGCTCCATCCGGACACTCTGGGGAAGACTCCTTCCCGTCCCGTCACCCAGGAAGGTTCTGGGGTCTCAGCACGTTCTGGGTCTGGGTCTGAGTGCTGGTTACAGCCGGGAGCACGCGGTTGGCGAGAATCTGTCACACCAGACACTTCCAACAAGGTACACTTTTCTGTACGCGTGGTGCACTTGCCTTTCAATAAATGAGCAGTGACATACACCAATGCCGGTAAGTTCCCGTCTGCAAAACGCGGGTGAGATCGCCCCGTCTGCAGAGCTCTCCCGGCCCCAAGGATGTCACCAATTCTAAGGGCGATGACACGGAACACTGTTGCCATGCAAATTCAATGTCAAGGAATTTCACGGAACCAGGTCCAGGTAACATGCTTTAAAAGCCATCTTGTTTCCAAAAAGAAATGCGCAGACGACAACATTCCGCTTAGTGCTGCCTTTGTTTCCAGCGAGATCTGGCCTCCACTGTCAAAGGCTGAAATCCTAGCCGCAAGCAGGAAAGGGAGGAGGGGTCCTAGAAAATATTTTTTATGCCTTTCTCCCTGAAACAGAACACCAAAAATGGATTTTCCACAAGAAGGGGCGGGAGCAGCGGCCTGCCCACGTCGGGCCGCTCGAGGCAGCCAGCTAGCAGGCCTCCCGTGATGGCAACACCAGATTTAAACAGGTGTCATAACAGTAAAAGGGCCCGTAAATGGGAAACCCAGAAGGCCTCACAGAGCTGGACAGCTGGTGCGAGAGTGAGGGTTACAGACCTAAGTGGTCCCCAGACTTCCGGAGTCTGCTGTACTTCGCCTCACACACACTTAAACACCCATTTGCCTGCAGGAGCACACACACACCACATATATAAAACCTCTCAACAGGAAATTTCTCCCATTCTTAAACGGCCTGGCCTAAATAAAATACCTTTGACAGAGTTCTCGGAGCTATTGGATTGCATTAAATGAGAGGAGAAAAGCGAATGGGGGGGGGGTGTGTTCCATGAACAGTCTGCTCCCGTGGAACGGGGTCATGTGGGCACGCCCAGCTGCTCAGGAGAGGGGGTGGGGAAGGCAGTGGCATGGGACGGGGACGTGGGGGCAGTCGGCCAATCCCCGGGCCCCCCACCCCCCAAGCCACCCAGGTGCCATCATCAGCCGGTGAGCCTGGTTTTCGGGGAGCCACAAGACCCACGTCGCATGGCCTTGCCCATGCCATCTGCTCGCACTGCTTCCCTACACTCTCATCTGTAAAATGGGACGGCGACGCCCACCTGCAGGGACTTTCGAACGGAAACGTGTGAAGTAGCAAAAAAGGCCCAGCACAAGGGACAGGATGGATAAAAGGGAGCCAGGATAACGGTCAGTCATAGATGCCATTTATGAAGGTATTAATTATTGACTTGTAAAGAAAGCAAAAAAAAAGACTACTCATTCTTGGCCCATAGGAGAGTATAAAACGCAGGACTGCGGCCAATCCGCACGTCCCATGAACTCCCCAGGGAAGTCCAATAAGAAAAGCTCAGAAAAGGGGAACCTGGGTAGCTCGGTGGGTTAAGCCTCTGCCTTCAGCTCAGCTCATGATCTCAGAGTCCTGGGATCGAGCCCTGCATCAGGCTCTCTATTCAGCGGGGAGCCTGCCTCCCTGCCAACTTGTGATCTCTCTCTCTGTCAAATAAATAAATTAAAAAAAAAAAAATTTAAGAAATGCTCAGAAGGGACAGTGCAGAGACACGGAAAATGAGAAGAGTGGGGGAAGAGGGGATAAATGCATATTCTCATCCCGCGTTCGCTTCCCAGGGCGGCCGTAACACAACCCCACAAAGTGCAAGGCTTCAGCAACCGAGATTTATGTCCTCACAGTCCTGGAGGCCGGCAGCCCCAGCCCAAGGGCCATCAGCCTGGTTCCCTCCAAGGCCTCTCACCTCACCTGGCGGCCAGAGGCCTGGTCATGGTGTCTGTCCTCCGCTCAAGCATCCCACTGCCTTCTTGTGTCCACGTTCCCTCTACTTCATGAGGACGCCTCAGGCCAGCTGGGTTAGGGCCGACGGGACAGCGTCACTCTGACTTAGCCACCTCCTTAAGGGCCTCATCGCCAAATCCGGTCACACTCTGAGGCCCCGGGAGCCATCAGCGGGAGACTCGGGGAGGCCGACCTCCATCTCCTGCGAGGAGCAACTTCCCAACAATTAACTTCTCCGTCGAGAGCAAGGCTGTCCAGGCTCTCTTGAGGGACTTTTGTGCCTTCCTCTGGGGTTGACAAAGGCCAGACAACCTTGCATCTATGTCACTTCTAGAAGCCGAGAGTAGGCCCTGCTTCCCATCGAGGGAACAGACGAGGTCAGCCTCAGGAAGGGAAGTGGCTTCACCAAGGTCAACCAGCTCAAAAGTGGAGGGCGGAACCCAGGCTCTCGGATGCCGGGCGCCTGTCCTTCCCTTGGCGCCATCATGGGAGCTACAGCAAAGGCTCAGGTGACATTCCTCAGCCCAGGTATCACAGAGAAGAGTCCTGGTTTGCAGGGCTGTATCACACCTTCTGACTAAAGTCCCAGTCTAGAGGCAACCACGATGGAAGGGCAGGAAACAGTGGGGAGAAACTCCCAAGAAGTGACTCTAAGAGTTATGTCAGCCTCCTCGAAATTAGCCGCAATCCAACTGCATGACATTCTAGAAAAGGCAAAACTGTGGAGACGGTAAACAAACCCTGGTGGCCAGGGGCAAGGGGGTGATGGAGAAAGGCACAGGCCAAGCATGGAGGATTATTGGGGCAGTGGAACTATTCTGCACAATACTTTAATGGGGTACACATCGTTAAACATTTGTCCAAGCCCAGAACACATGACACCAAGAGTGAACCGAAATGTGAACTCCGGACCCTGGGTGACCGAGAGGCATCAGTGCCCGTTCATCAAGGGCAACAAACATGACAAACACAGTCCTTTGGGGGATGCTGATTCCAGGGTGGGCTGTGCGCATGTGGGGATAGGAGGCACAGAAATTCTCTGAACTTTCTGCTCAATTTGGATATGAACCTAAAGCCTCTCTAAAAATAAATAAATAAATAAAGTCTCTAAACACAATTAAGAAAAACCAACCCGGGGCGCCTGGGTGGCTCGGTGGGTTAAGCCTCTGCCTTCAGCTCAGGTCATGATCTCAGGGTCCTGGGATGGAGCCCCACATCGGGCACTCTGCTCGGTGGGGAGCCTGCTTCCCCCTCTCTCTCTCTCTGCCTGCCTCTCTGCCTACTTGTGATCTCTCTCTCTCTCTGTCAAAGAAATAAATAAAATCTTAAAAAACAAAAAAAGAAAGAAAGAAAGAAAGAAAAGAAAAAACAACCCAGAACAATCACGTTCGTGGAGTCAGACACCGGAAGCTACAGAGACCTTCAACCTCACCGTCTCACAGAGGAGGCATCCAAAGGAAGCTGTTCCTTGTTTTATTTTGTTTATTTGTTTTGTCCCAGGGTGTGCTAAGGATTTAACAGAGAAGCCCATGACAGTGTTTTCTAAAAGTTCAAAACAATGTTGGAAATAATAAATGCAAAAAGTTCCGCCCTTCCAAAAGCATAGGGAAGAGAGAGATTCAAAGAACAGTAACAAAATAAATAATTAAGAGCCAGTGATGGTTGGGCTGTGGTGAGTCCAATATGCTCATATATATGAACAGATCAAGACTTTTGGAAGGCAGTTTGACAATTCAAATTAACAGCCATTTTTTAAAATTAATTATTTATTTGACAGAGGGAGTGGCATGCAGGAGGAGAGGGAGAAGCAGGCTCTCCGCTGAGCAGGGAGCTCAATGCATTTTTTAAAAATGTAGTGTTTAATACAAAGACCACATCTTGGGAATTTACCCTGAGAAAAATAAGTTTTAAAAAAGAAAGAAAGAGGGGCGCCTGGGTGGCTCAATGGGTTAAGCCTCTGCCTTCGGCTCAGGTCATGATCGCAGGGTCCTGGGATGGAGCCCCACATGGGGCTCTCTGCTCAGCAGGGAACCTGCTTCCCTTCCTCTCTCTCTGCCTGCCTCTCTGCTACATGTGATCTCTGTCTGTCAAACAAATAAATAAAATCTTTAAAAAGGAAAAAAGAGGGGCGCCTGGGTGGCTCAGTGGGTTAAGCCTCTGCCTTTGGCTCAGGTCATGGTCTCAGGGTCCTGGGATCGAGCCCCACATCAGGCTCTCTGCTCAGTGGGGAGTCTGCTTCCCCCTCTCCCTCTGCCTGCCTCTCTGCCTGCTTGTGATCTCTCTCTCTGTCAAATAAATAAATAAAATCTTTTTAATAAATAAATAAATAAATAAATAAATAAAAAGAAAAAAAAAGAAAGAAAAGCACTATATACTTAAAGAACTTCAAAAAAAAGCATTTAAAATAGTGATAAAAAGCTACAGCATAAATATTCAATTATAGGAAAATGTTAAGTAAACGATGGGCACGCTGGGGCATGTGATCACCGTAAAAGACAAGTTGGGGATGCTGCAACTGAAACTGCCCATGTTGACCATGTTGACAACACAGGGTTATGTGAAAAGAAACAAAATACAAAGCCATATCTAAGCAAGAGTTACAAATACGTAAAAAGGACGCAACAATTACAGATAAGAAGGAACAGAGAAAACCCAAAGCAACCAACGTGTTCCTACCTTAGGAATGTGGGAGAATGTCTTCTTTTAAATGTACTTGCTTGTTCTCACAATCATCATGCAGTAAATACAAATACATTTTATTTCTTTTATTTAATTTGTTTGAAGGGGGGAGGGGCAGAGGGAGAGAGAGAGAACACGCCTACATCCAGCCAGAGACTGATGCGGGGTTCGATCTCAGAACCCTGAGATCATGACCCGAGCCAAAATCAAGTCTGGTGCTTAACCGAGTGAGCCATCCAGGCACCCCAATAAAAAGGCATTTTAAAGACCAACCTGATCTGTTTGCAATGCAAACTCCCTTTAGAAGCCCCACATGCCCAGAAAAGTCGTTCCAGGACGCTGAAGCAGTCGTTCGAGGACCCTCCTCACATCTCAGCCAGTGACGCACGCACTTTCCCCGGAACCGGCCGCCCTCATCTGTCCCTCTGGGGTCACATGCACTGAACACTGTGCCCTCAACCCGACACCTACCACAAGCCTCGTACCAAGCTCCAAGGCACCCCCTCCATGAAGATCGCCTTTCCACTCTCGGGTCTCTCTCTGGGCTTGTGTCCTTGAGTAATCCTACCTACCAGCCAAAGGGCGTTCTCCGAAGACCACACGCTTCTGCCCCTCACTGTTTTCCCTGCCCCACTGCTTAGATCTTCCATGATTTTCCAGGCACAAATTCTCCCCACCCACCAGCAGGCTACGGGGTCCTGGGCTGCCCAGCCCCAACCACAGTACGCTTTAACTAAGCCCAGGTCCCCAAGAGCTCACCTTGGAATCAAAGGCATATTGGCACAAGGATCTTAGATTTGGGCTTTTCTGGTTTCTCTTTCTCTCCTGGTTCCAAACCGCATACCTGGGTGCCTGCTCAGTGCCACGGACCGAATGTCTGCGTCCTCCAAAAACTACGTGGTGAAGACCTAATCCCCAGTGGGATGGTATTTGGAAGCTGGGTAGATTATCGGGTTTTGATGACGTCAGGAGGGTAGAGGCCCTTCAGAGGAACCGATAAAAAGAAAATGAAACGGGGATCTCTCTGCGAATGCATGCACCACAGAAAGGCGGGAAGTATAAGAAGACGTAACCAGGAGAAGAGCCCTTACCATGAATCAGCCACGAGGGCACCCTGATCTCAGGACTTCCAGCCTCTAGACTAAGAGAAATAGACGTTTGTTTAACCCACAGTCTGTGACATTTCGTTACACCGTGGCCTGAACGAACACACCAGCCCACCCATCTTTCCCCTGCCCCAGAACGCGGGCTGTCTAATTTTGGCTCCCACGACAGCATCAGAGTCATCCCAGCAGAAGACCGCTTACCAGCAACTAAGACACCTTCCTCTTGCCAGTGGATCCTCACAGAATTTGCCTGTCACCCGTCTCTCCTGAGTACAGACCTTACTTGCTTTGGGCTTATGTCTTAGCGGCCACCCTCCACGGCCCACCGTCTTGGCAATGACCCCCGCACGGTGCCCATATACTGACTGCTCCTGCCGAAACCTGGGGGCGAGTTTATCCAAACATAGTCAAGCTGCTCCACAGCGGTGCTGCTGTCAAAGCCACGATAGATTCGGTTGAGAGCCTACCTTGGAAGAGTTTGCAGTGCAAGAAGAGGTCACTGAGACACAAGGTAGACTCTGAGAACACGTCTGAAAGAGCCCTTGGGCGTTAGGACACCAAGGAAAGTGCATGAAGACGGCCGATTCCGACCAGACCTGGAAGAAGAGGGAGATCTGACAAGTAACAATGGGAATGGCCCAGATGCGGAGACCACGGGAGCAACACACAGGAAGGCAGGCAGGAAGGAAGGAAGGAAGGAAGGAAGGCAGGAAGGAAGGAAAGAAGGAAAAAGGAGAGGATAGGATATAACCCGGGAAAAAAGGGACTTCTGTTTCACTGGCTCAAACTATTTGAGAAAACAGTCTTTTTTTTTTTTTTTATTCTATTTATTTATTTATTTGACAGACAGAGATCACAAGTAGGCAGAGAGGCAGGCAGAGAGAGAGGAGGAAGCAGGCTCCCCACTGAGCAGAGAGCCTGATGCAGGACTCCATCCCAGGACCCCGGGATCATGACCTGAACTGAAGGCAGAGGCTTTAACCCACTGAGCCACCCAGGTGCCCCAGGAAAACAGTCTTGAGAGATGAAATGGGGAAAGCAGGGCTGGGACCAAAGGGCCTTTGAAAATTTGAACTCAGGATGCATTGGTGGCTCCAAAGAGCCTGCTTCTCTCTCTGTCTGCCACTCCCCCTGCCTGCGCACGCGCGCTCGCTCGCGCTCTCTCTCTCTCTCTCTCCCTCTGACAAATAAATAAACAAAATATTTAACAACAAAAAAAAGTCTGCACTCATGTTGACACAGAGGCACCTGGCTGGCTCTGTCCGTACAGCATGTGACTCTTGATTTTGGGATTTTTTTTTTAATATTTTATTTACTTATTTGACACAGACAGAGATCACGAGTAGGCAGAGAGGCAGGCAGAGAGAGGGAGGAAGCAGGTTCCCTGCTGAGCAGAGAGCCCGATGCGGGGCTGGATGCGGGGCTCAATCCCAGGACCCTGAGATCATGACCTGAGCCGAAGGCAGAGGCTTTAACCACTGAGCCACCCAAGCGCCCCGGAAGCCTTCTAAAGAAAGGGATGCGGTCCGCTACAAAGTCAACAACTTTCTAATGACTGAGGGTCTGGGTTCAATCTTAGCCTGAAAGGATCCGTCAACAATGGGGCTAATCCTTCCATTGATGTTTAATCACTGGGCTTCTGGGCCGCCCTACAGGCTTTCTCATCTTTGCTCACTCCAGCCAGAATCCACAATATTCTCTATTCTTCCCATTGTCCCGGTCCTAGAGAGCAGCACTTTGCTATTAATCCCCATGTGTAAATGGATTATGGAATAAGAAAATATGACTTGGGAGATTAAGTTTCCCACTGCCCACCACCAACCCAAAGCTGAATGTGGATTTAATCAGCACAATTTTTCTGATTGTCAAAGGAACCCTGCTCGCTGCAAAAGCTTCATAAGAAAGGAAGTCTCTCCCCAATGTCAATACTGAAAGATACTTCTTGTTGGTATTTTGGCTACATAGTTTTCATTATTGGTACCCGATGTAATTAAGAGAAATACTTTGTAATTAAAGGAGAAAAAAAGGAGGCACCTGCGTGGTTCAGTGGGTTAAGCCTCTGCCTTCAGCTCAGGTCATGATCCCAGGGTCCTGGGATCCAGTCCCGCATCAGGCTCTCTGCTCAGTGGAGAGCCTGCTTCCCTTCCTCTCTCTCTGCCTGCCTCTCTGCCTACTTATGATCTCTGTCTCTCAAATTAATTAATTAATAATAATAAATTTTTAAAAAGGAGAAAAAAGGCACTGATGAGATATTTGGGAAGAATCAGAGACAGACCAAAAAAAAGCAGGTGTGTGGAGGGGTACCCATGAACTGTCTGGGAAAAATGAAAAAGGATGAACCCAGGTGATCAAAAGCCATTAACCATTTCAACAGTGCTAGATGTCAGAGATGTTCTTCTCATTAAAGGAGGAAATTCAAAGATCTGACCCACAGAGGCTGTTGCAATCCTCAGGGTATGAAACTATGCAACCTGCCTCGTGTCCTAATTAAGCTCTCCATGTCCGAGTTCCAGAAAGTAACTTTCCAAAAGGAAAAACTGTACCTTAATATTTCCTTGAGAGAGTTCCATTTTCCCCCGAATCATGTATGGTTTTCTAACAACCATAACATAGCAACCGAGTCCATATTTTATGCTCCTGGAACCCGTCTCCCCGAGCCCCTGTGACTCTTAGCTGTCGTGGCTGCGGGCTGGGCCCCCAGATGTTGGGGGGCAGGCTCCATGACCCCCTAATAAAGTTCAGGCATTCTACATTGCTAGATGCTGGTTGCTAGGAGAACCATAAATTCACTCTTCCTGGCTTGGATGGGACCCAGAACCGCTGTATCACAGGCTGAGATGGCATGGATTAGAACAATTAAAATTCAGAGGCTGTCCATGAGGGATAATTTTAGCCCTTCTCACTCTAATAACCTGTTAACTAGTCCTGGTATATAAAGAATGGGCCGTTAACTTAGATCCCTCTGTCTTTGGCAAGGAGACTCCAAGTTCCTAATGTTAACTAACAATACCTTATGAATACATCCATTTGGTTTTAAACCCCATTTCCTCAAAGAGAGAGGACATCTGGGTGTTCTTTTTTTTTTACTTTTTTTTTTTAAGATTTTATTTATTTATTTGACAGATAGAGAGACAGCGAGAGAGGGAACACAAGCAGGGGGAGTGGGAGAGGGAGAAGCATCCTTCCCGCTGAGCAGGGAGCCCCATGTGGGGCTCGATCCCAGGACCCCGACATCATGGGTGTTTTTACTTGAAGCAAGCTGAAACCCCATAATGACAGGCTCCCAGCAATCTTTTTCTTTAAGGCAATTTGGATGGTTCGCCCAGGACCAAGGCTGTAGGCAGATTCAATCCCCACATTAAACTTTAACTGTCAGGAGGGAGGAAAATGGAGAAGAAAAAAAAAAAAAAAAAAAAAACCTCATATATTTTTTTAAGATTTTATTTATTTATTTGACAGACAGAGATCACAAGTAGGCAGAGAAGCAGGTAGAGAGAGAAGAGGAGAAGCAGGCCCCCTGCTGAGCAGAGAGCCCGATGTGGGGCTCGATCCCAAGACCCTGAAATCATGACCTGAGCCGAAGGCAGAGGCTTTAACCCACTGAGCCACCCAGGCACCCCCAGGATGAATTTTTTAAAATCAACTCAAAAACAATAGCTTGTTGGGGTGCCTGGTGGCTCAGTCGTCCGCCTTCGACTTGGGACATGATCTTGCAGTCCTGGGATCGAGCCCCCCCCAATCAGTGGAGAGTCTGCTTGTCTGTCTCCCTCTGCCCCTACCCGCCCCCAACCCCGCTCATGCTTTCTCTCACATAAATAAAA
This sequence comes from Pteronura brasiliensis, assembly GCA_004024605.1. Lineage (NCBI taxonomy): Eukaryota > Metazoa > Chordata > Mammalia > Carnivora > Mustelidae > Pteronura > Pteronura brasiliensis. The sequence goes on from PJEN01003665.1 coordinate 26,466, forward strand.
TCTTAAAAAAAAAAATACTATTAAATTATTAATTAGTGAAAACCAGCTATGAGGTTTTCATTTTTTAATTACGACGCCATGTTAAAGTTCAACTGATATTCACAGATTGAAATGATGATTTCTAATCAGAGATTTCAAGATGAGCTAATTACTCTAACATTCAAAAAATTTTTCTAAAATGTCACAGTGGATCTTGCACGGGACTTTTCTTCTGAAAATGTCTTTAATGCTGCACGAACTTAGGAGCATTACTTAGGAGGAGTAACACTGGAATGATCAGACCGTGAAGACTGCTCCTACCGTAAGGTAAACCACCGCCAAGCGCAGGGCTAAGGACAAGCCGTTTGTTACATTGTTATTAGCACTACTAGGCAGTCATTAAGTGGGTGAATTTCTCAAGCACTGAGAAGCTCAAAACCCCTGAAATTATTATCCAATTTTCTTTCTTGGGTTGCAGTCTTCATCTGTTTATTATCCAATTTTTAAAAACCTTCTATCCTAGGAGTGCCTGGGTGGCTCAGGCAGCTCAGTGTCCCAGCTCCTGGTTTCGGCTCAGGTCTTGATCTTAGGATTGTGGAACTGATCGCTGGACATGGCACCTGCTTAGGATTCTCGCTCTCTCTCCCTCTGTCCCTTCCCTCCTCCCTCTAAAAAAAAAAAAAAAAAAAAAAACCTTTCTATCCTAAAAAGGATACCTTATTAATTTTTTCCAACTAAAATAATAACCAAAATAACCTGATGCTTCAGATTATTCATTATTATGAATAATAATCTGACATCTCGTTTCCAAATATCAAGGAAACCTAAACTCCTTTCCCAAGAAATTTGGATATGTGTTCATAGTTTTTGTGTCTTTTGAATGCAGTATTGTGTCTTTTGAATTTCAACCTCAGTACTACTGACTACCAACCAGATAATTCTTTCTTCTAGGGACTGTCCTGTGCATCACGAAGGGTCAGCCTCTAGATGCCCGGTATCTCCTTATATCTAGATAGATACCAGTATAACCTCCCCAACATGACAACCAAAAATATCTCCAGACGTTGCCAAAGGTCCCCTGGCGAGCAAAACCGCCCTCAGTTAAGAACTTCTGTCCTAACATATAACACAATAGGAAATATCACCCAGCAGAAATTTAAGCCCAAAAGCTGATGCCCAAAGACAGCTCACTTTCTAATTACTCTGCATATATTTCCTTCATGTAGCTTTGGTAAATAAATGACTGAATCATACACAGAGTTTTTGAAGTAAACAGACTATTGTTCTTTTTTAAAATGTGAAATCAAAGGGAGCCAAGAATATTCAAGAAAGAAAAGACAGTCTCTTCAATAAATGGTGCTGGGAAAATTGGATATTCACATACTAAAGAATGAAACTTGACCCCTCTCTTATACCACTCTCAAAAATTAACTTGAGGGGCACCTGGGTAGCTCAGTGGGTTAAGCCTCTGCCTTTGGCTCAGGTCATGATCTCAGGGTTCTGGATGGAGCCCCACATCGGGCTCTCTGCTCTACAGGGAGCCTACTTCTCTCTCTTTCTCTGCTTCCTCTCCGCCTACTTGTGATCTCTCTCTGTCTGTCAAATAAATAAATAAAATCCTTTAAAAAAATTAACTTGAAATGCATTAAAGACTTAAATGTAAGATGGAAACCACGACACTCCTAGAAGAAAACATAAGTAAGACAGCTCCTTGACATGGGGCTTGGTAATGATTTTCTGGAAATCGCGTCTAAAAGCACAAGCAGCAGAATCAAAAATAAAGTGGGTCTATATCAAACTTAAAAGCTTCTACATGGGGGCGCCTGGGTGGCTCAGTGGGTTAAAGCCTCTGCCTTCAGCTCAGGTCATGGTCCCAGGGTCCTGGGATCAAGCCCCATTGTCGGTCTCTCTACTCGGCAGGGAGCCTGCTTCCTCCTTTCTCCCTGCCTGCCTCTCTGCCTACTTGTGATCTCTCTCTGTCAAATAAATAAATAAAATCTTTTAAATAAATAAATAAACTCTTTAAAAAAAAAAAAAAAAAAGCTTCTACATACCAAAAGAAACCACCAAAGTGAAAAAGCAACCCACCAAAATAGGAAAAAGGATTTGCAAACCATCTATCCAATTAGGGGTGAATATCCAAAACATAAAAAGGGGGGGCTCAGTGGGTTAAGCGTCTGTCTCCCTTCAGCTCAAGCTGTGATCTCAGGGTCCTGAAATCAAGCCCCACATCAGGCTCTCTGCTCAGTTGGGAGTCTGCCTCTCCCTCTCACTCTTCCTCTGTGCTCTCTCTCTCTCTCTCTCTGTGTCCCTCTCAAATAAGTGTTTAAAAAAAAAAAAAAAGGGAACCCCTACAACTCAACAGCAAAAAACCAAATAACCCAATTAAGAAATGGGCAAAAGACCCGAATATACATTTCTCCAAAGAAGATACATGAAGGGCCCGGAGCCACAGGAAAAGGGGCTCAGCATCACTCAGCATTGGGGAAATGCAAATCAAAACCCGGGGTGACATCTCACCCGTCATCAGAAAGACAAGAGAGAGCAAAACACTGAGCAGGACGTGGGGACCCTGGAATCTTCATCCATTGCTGGTAGAAATGTAAAAGGGTGCAGCCACTTTGAAAACAATCTGGCAGTTCCTCAGAAAATTTGACAAGGAATTACCATATGACCCAGTAATTCTACCCCTAGAATTTATAGTAATTACCCCTAGAATTTGACCCAGCCAAAAGGTGGAACCGACCCGAAAGTCCATCAATTGATGAATTAATGAATAAAAAGTGATATATCCACACGGTGAAATATTACTGAGCAGTAAAAAGGAATTCTGACCCGTGCTGCGACAGGGATGGCCCTTTGAAATATGACACTAAGCCAAAGAACACAGACACAAAAGGCCACATATTCTATAATCCCATTATGTGTAATATCCAGAACAGGCAAATCTACAGACGGATGAATTCGGGGTTACCAGAGGGGAGGGGGAGGCATGGGGAGGGGAAGTGAATAGTAACGGGTACAGGGTTTCTTTTGGGGGTGATGAAAATGTTCTAGAATTGATTACGGTGAGGGCTGCCCGGCTCTGTAAATATACCAAAAATCACTGAATCGCACACTTTAAGGAACTAAAGTGTGCGGTATGTAAATTATATATTAATAAAGCTGTTATAAAAACAAAAGCAACCTGGGGGCGCCCGGCTGGCTCCACTGGTAGAGCATGTGACTCGTGATCTGAGCCTTAGAAATTCATGCCCCGCATCAGGTAGAGATTGCATGGAGCACTGGCTGAGGTGCATAAACAATGAATTTTGGAACACATACACACAAAAAATTAAATTAAATTTTTTTAAAAAGACATTAAAAAAATGAAATCTTTAAAAAAAAAAAAGCAAAGCACAGAAGACCTCATCATACTTACAGAACACGGTCTTACCATCTTGGTGGTGATGGAGGCTGGGGGTGTAAGGGGATGGGGGGAGTTGAGAGAAAAGACAGATCAGGGCACCCCTATTCTCACTTTATAAAAGGGAGGTTAAAAGTCAATCTTCAGGAGCGCCTGCATGGCTCAGTGGGTTAAGCCTCTGCCTTTGGCTCAGGTCATGATCCCGGGTCCTGGGATGGAGCCCGCATCAGGCTCTCTGCTCAGCAGGGAGCCTGCTACCCCCCCCACCACCCCACCTGCCTCTCTGCCTACTTGTGATCTCTGTCTGTCAAATAAATAAATAAAATCTTAAAAAAAAAAAAAGTCAGTCTTCGGTTGACGCAGCTAAATTAGAGATCTACAGGCATAACAGAGCCCGAAGAATGATAAACATAAGAACTATAATGCAACCATCAAAAATGTGGAGAAAGAAAGAAGGGAGCAGGAAGCAACAAAGCAGCTAATGGGTGCTGCATCCCAGCAGAGAGTAGATAAATCGAAGCGGTACTAGCACATTATTTAGAGATACAAAGACAACCACCGGAAGAACAAAAAAACAGAAGTGAACAAGAAGTGATCATTTCTGGAGAGTACAGGAGTGGGCGGGAGCAGAAAGGGATGGGAACAAAACACTTTTCGTGGAAGCTCGCCTGTTCCAGGAGTTTGTCAGTGCTAGATGGGAGTTATTTACACCTCGTTTTTTAGAAAGAAATCAAACTTGGCTTTCCCGGAGTTTAAGAACATGGATGAAAGAAGAATACGCTCGGCGGCGGGGGAAAAAATTACAACTGGACTCCCATCAGAGTGAAAACTGTGATTTAAATATATTGGAGCCAGAGACTGTATCCAGATTAAGGCAAACTGGAAATGTACCTTAGATCCTTGAGAGAACAAGAAACGCTACAAAGCCCCAGCCCTCTGGACACAGAGGGTAAGAACCATCCTCTGGTACTAGCTTCCCCGTGGCAAGAATATTCAAAAGACCTAATAATGGGGGCACCTCGGTGGCTCAGTGGGTTAAGCCTCTGCCTTCAGGTTGGGTCGTGATCCCGGGGTCCTGGGATCGAGCCCCGCATCGGGCTCTCTGCTCAGCGGGGAGCCTGCTTCCCCCCCCCCCCCCCACCTGCTTCTCTGCCTACTTGTGATATCTCTCTATCAAATAAATAAATAAAATCTTAAAAAAAAAAAAAAAAGACCTAAGAACCGTGGGATCCAAAGGACATTTCAGATGAAACAAAGTACATATGGCACTCTCCACCCCCCCAACAATGGACCCCTGTTTAAACACACATTGGGGGCGCCTGGGTGGCTCCATAGGTTAAGCCTCTGCCTTCAGCTCAGGTCATGATCTCAGGGTCATGGGATTGAGCCCCCACATCGGGCTCTCTGCTCAGCAGGGAGCCTGCTTCCCTTCCTCTCTCTCTCTCTCTGCCTGCCTCTCTGCCTACTTGTGATCTCTCTCTCTCTGTGTCAAATAAATAAAATCTTCAAAACAATAAAAAATAAAAAATAAATAAACAAACATTGATCGCGGAAGGGTGAAGGTCAACATATAGCCCACCTCCAGAATGCAGCAGAATTTGTGATTTCAGACATCACGAGAGTCACAACTCAGACACCTGAGACTTGATTCTGGACAGCTAAAGTAGGGCGCTTGTTAGGGCATCAAATGGTAAATCTGATCGGGACAATAGGTAAGAGGCACGACAGGAGTGTCCTCGGGACCCGGGGAGCAGGGAAAAGGGTCCCCATGGCCCCCTCAGGTCTCAGAACCCAGGGGGCCTACAGCCTGCTCAGTGTCCTCACTTACCAAGGACATCCTCATGTCCTGGGAGGAGAAGGACAGGCACATTTTGAAAAAATAAAAAGGTAAAAACTAACACATTACTTCAGTTAGGTCAGGCTCCTTTTAAGTCCAAAAACCCCAAAATCCACATAAGAAGTTCACAGGAAGAATAAACCCACAGTTCTGAGTCTCCAGAATGCTGCCCAAACCTGGCTGATGAGTTCCAGAGGCTTCCATGGACTCCCAGACCTCTCCGCTGGATATCTTCACTCACCCGCCAGGGACCGCACTCTCCGCCCAGCCCATGGGACAAGGTGGGGTCAAGAGATCTTATCCCTTGAATCCCAAGACGCCTAAGCTGGTCAGGCTTTGGGCTGGAATCCTAAAGATGTCGGAGGCCTCCAACGTGGCTGGGGGAAAGGGAAGGCAAGACAGACCCCACCCCCCCTCCTCAGGGCCCCTCAGACTCAAACTGCAGACATGAACCCCACCACCACTCTCTTTCTGAAGAGCAAAGGTAGGAAACTCCAGACTCCATGTCCATGGTCCCATTAATTTCACAAGGAGAATTCCCAGACCCATTCTGGGACCCCAACCTCCCCCTCCCCCAGAGCTGACCTGTTGGCCTTCCAGGGCCATTATCACCTGGGCAGAGGACAGAGGAATCCAGGAAGAGGAACCAGAACTGATCTCTATTTACAAGGTTAGCAACTCCCAGCCAAGGAGGAGGGAGGGCCAGGGCAAGTGGGAAGACAGGACAGCTCTGGGCTGCACGCAGCCATAGCCAAGACAGGTTCCTTCTGCAGAATATTCTGTGTCCTCCGTGGACAGAACAGTGTTTGGGGTTTTTAAGGAAAAGCAACTGAACCTCCATAGCCTAATCTCTCATCCTCTCCCCCAGCCCATCCCAGACTAAAGCAGGTGGTAATGGGGGGAGGGGGCAGGGCACCCAGGTCCACTGTCTTCCAACCACTCAATTCCTCTTACATCTGTATACTGATCTGTTGGTCTTTATTTTTTTTTTTTAAGATTTTATTTATTCATTTGACAGAGATCACAAGTAGGCAGAGAGGCAGGCGGGGGGGGGGGGGGGGCTCCCTGCTGAGCAGAGAGCCCTATGTGATGGATGCGATGCAGGGATGCGGGGCTCAATCCCAGGACCCTGAGATCATGACCTGAGCCGAAGCCAGAGGCTTTAACCCACTGAGCCACCCAGGCACCCCGATCTGTTGGTCTTTAATAAAATCACGTTCTGTGAGGGCAGATACTGAGGTTAAATAATACAGGTGGCTTTTGTTAAAACCCTCCTCGTTCGTAAATCCATAGTGACGCTGGGCAGAAAAGCATACAGTGCCTTTCATATCATACTTGGGTTTTGCTGGAGGGCTGCAAGATTCCAGGACCCCCATTCCCCCAGCAGCATCCAAGTGTCCTTCTAGGGAAAGGAACTCTGTGACAGCACCAGAACTCAAAGGACCTTGGCCCATTCTGTAACGCTCCATGCACTCAGCTGAAAAGAACCTTCCTCCCACGGAGCTCCTCCCGGCATCATCACTCTGTTCCACACGCTTTGGAAGCAACAATTGTCCGTGCCCTGTATCATGACAGTGTGGGGCACCCCTCCACTCACTTCTGCTACTGTTTCAATGAACTGAGACCCCACCTGCAGGGGAATGCGAGCCTCTGGGCTCAGCCTCGGCCCACCAGGGAGGAGCCTCCTCAGCGAGCAAAAGAGCTCCAAGGTCTTCTAGAAGAATCTCACACAAGCACAAGAGGAATCTTTCTGTAACCACAGTCTAGACCTTTATGAATTTCTTAACGAGGTCCCTGGAGACTTCAGGAACAGTGAAAGTCTTATGCTGGAAGGGTTGGGAAGGAAGGGACAGGCGTGGGGAAGGGGCTAGAAGGAAAAAACCCACCTACCTATTAATATCCCGTACCTTTTACACTGGAGTGTTGTTTTATTTTCAGAACACTCTGTTCCTGGCTGAGGACTGCTTTATCTTTCAGTGCCTCCTTTATTCAATCTTTCACAAAAAAAAAAAAAAAAAAAATTTTTTAAGTAAGTGATTTGGCCTACCATGATGAGAACTTTCTTTGTGAAACACAGGAGTGATTACCTATAGAAAACTGAACACTTAGGGATGAAATGACCTGAAGTCTGGAATTGTAAAAAACTGAAAAATTTTGCTGAGGCCTGTTCTTCCTGGTCCTGTACTGAAAAAAATATAAACAAAAAGACAGACATACTCAGAAACACACACTTTACCCATCTGCTTAATTTAGAAAGGAAAATGTGTATGTATCTAGACACACACGTCGGGGAGGCACAAACAGGAACACACACGGCCCCCATGAGACAATGTTTTCGACACAAGAGTCCAATGGCTGCAGACGGCGGAAATAAGGATCTTTCTCTACCTGCGCTGTTCAGGAATCTGGACATTGCCCACAGGAACCGAATTCCCTTTCCCACCTTCGCCCCTCCTGCGCGCTCAGACAGAACATCCTGCCATCCCTGACTTCTAGTGGAAGTTTCAACGCGATCTCTATATTCTCACCTGCCTTCCTCGTGTCCACGAAAGCCCAGTCCCACAAAATGTTTCTCCAATAGACCACAAGCTCCTTGTGGACAGGAAAGAACCAACTGCCAACCAGCACACCCAGAAGGCCCTCAACAAAGCTCTGGCTAAGGGATTTCTGGCCAGGGGCTGATAAAACCCTGGGGTTCAGGAGTCCACCCCGAAACTGCAGGAATTTTGGCAAATTTTGTCAGGGAGGAGACTGGACCAGGGCGGCCCTTCCTTTCAGGTCTGGGGGGAGGGGAGGAGAAGGAAGCTGGGAGGGAGAACTTGCAGAGGGAAAGGAGAGGAAGTCTTTGTCCCAGCTCCTCAGATGGGCATTAGAGAGGAGTTAAATTGTCAGCTAATGAGATTTCCGAACCACGTGCTCCCTTTTAAGTCTAGGCCCCCAACTGATTTGATCCCCCGACAGCAGCAGGGGGCACAGCTGCCTTTCAGCGTCCCTCGGGACCAGAGAATTCCCAGAACCAGAGCAAGAAGGCTCAGAATCGTCGCTGGGAGAACATTAATAGGTTATTAATTGATAACTAGCAATAACGTTACTGGCTTTTTCTGTCGGAGGGAGTCCACCTCCTTGGGGTGACTGAGGCAGGCCCAGGGAGCAGAATGGCATCGGGAGAATTCCCTGGGGGCTCCGGCACCCCCTGGACAGACTACAAGTCCCTCACTTGGTTTCTGTCGGTCTGTATGCTCTTCTGGGCCGTCTAAGACCCCAGAAGTCCATGTTCAAAGGACAGGTTACCAGACCTAGCTCAGTGATTTGCCCCAACCAGCAAAAGGGTGTTGAAACTAGAAACATTTCTCTCAATACTCTCTTACTTTGTAGCTAAAGCCTGAGATGGTCTCTTGGCAACACTCTCATTTGGGGTTGTAGAGGAGTTTGTCTTGCTTTTGTTTTTCCTGTATGAAACTGGCTTCTCTCTCTGCCCTAAAAAAGATTCGCAAGGCTGAGCTGGTGGGCAGAGGAAAAACAAGTCAAAACACACTGATGGTATTTTGAAGACACTTGATGAAATCAATTCTCCCTTCTACCTGCCCTGGTTAGCCCACAGCCTCCACCTTGGGTTTACTTCTCCTCTATTCAAAGATAATTACTTAGCGACTTTGGTGTTTACAGGCAAAGACAACCTCCCTGGCCGGGGCTCTTTACAGCCGGGTACAAAAGAGCATTTTCTAGAAACCAAAGATTTACTAAACTTCTGCCGCAAGACCTGGCTCAAATTTCACTTCTACCAGGAAGTGTTCCCTCCCTGCCTCCAGGTATCTCTTTGTTCAAACCTCCCTCCATCCGGGCGCTGAACACTTTGCTCGGCTGCCATTGGTTCGCTTGTTTCACCGGCAATGGAGTCCCACCTAGACAAGTTTTCCTCCTCCAAACCCAGGCCTGGGCCTCAGCATTGCCTCCAGAAGGAGGAGGGAAGAAGAAACAACTGAAACCTAATGGAAATTCAAACACATAAAAAAGGAGCTGAAAGCGATTAGATAACTATAATTAAACCTGAGGCCAAGTAAAACAATCCTTGAGGCTGAAAACAGTGCTTCGAGCTTTCTAAAATAAAATAGAAGCCAGGAAAGAGCAGCAGAAAAGGGAAAGACAGCGGTCTATCCTCTGGAAAAGATTCCCTCTAAAGGGAAACAACATTCCAGTGTTTCATTTGTGGCAGTCAGTGTGCTAAACTGATGATTTTTATGGTCGTTCAAACCCCCAACCCCATCCCTCCAACAAAGGGGAATACACATTATCCCCACTTTACAGACTCGAAAACTGAGACGCAGGGAGACTAAGTAGCTCGGCCTGGGTCACTCGGTTTGTGACACTGAGCAGATACTGAAGCCCGAATTTGTCAGATCTCAGCGCCCAGGCTCTCAACCTCTTCTCCAGCTCAAAGTGTGCAGGGAGTCAGCATGTATGGGTAAGCCGATCGCTACCGCCCGGACTCAAGGATGCCCCACAGCTGCTCCGCGGGGCCGCGTGGGTACCAAAAACCGGGCATGGATTGGCCAACGTCCCCAAGGGCTCGCGCGCGTCCTTCAAGACTTGCCAACACGCAGGAAAAGGCAGGCTCGGAATCAACCTGGGCTGATCCGGAGGCAAGGCCAGAAGATGCTACTAGGAGGGCGGTGAGCTTGGCTCGGTCAGCGCCCCGACGGCCGTCAATCTGGGAGAGCTCCTAGCTCGGACAAGGCGTCTCTGGGTGCACGGGGCCTGGGGGCGCCGCGCGCAGCGAGACCACGCGCAAAGGCGCCGTCTAGTCGTCTTTTCCCTGTAGCATCTCTCCCGGAGGCCGGGGGAGGGGGCGTCACCTGACAGCACGCACCAACTTCTCCCAGCTCGGAGGGGGCGCGCGGCTGCAGCCTCGGCCGGGGGAGCGCAGCGCGCGGCTCTAGCCCAATGGCGAGGTCTGTAAACAAAAGCGGGCCCCACGCGGGTCCCCCACCGGGCGGTGAGCCGCGCCGCGCAGCAGCAGCCGAGCAGCAGAGCCCGCGAGAAGGCGAGCCGGGATCAGGATCGGGCTCCGGGACTCCACGCACAGCCCCCGGGGCCCGCACCCGGACCATTGTCTGCGCGCGCGCAGAATGCCGCTTTAAATGCCTCCTCCCCGGTCAGCCGCGGGTCCCCGGCCCTGGATGCCGGTCCCCAGGCTCTCCGCCCCGGGTGTCCGGCCCTGAGCGCGGCGCGGATCGCCAAGGTGAGCGCCGGCAACGTCGCCGAAAACCCAGGCCTGGAGGTGCCCAAGTCAGGGACGGAGACACACACACACACACACAGACACACGCGCGCGCGCGCACACGCACGCCCTCCCCGAAGTTGATAAAAATCAGCCGACAAATACAAAGTGCCGCCGCCGCCGCAGGTCAGCGCCGACCTCCGGCTGCCGAGAGGACAGAATGCCAACGTCTGGACACTGTCACTTTCATTCGGCACCGGGCACCTGGGCGCCTCGAGCTCGTCTCCCTCCCGACAGCTCCCTCGCGCGAGAGATGTCTCCTCCAGCCTTCCGCGTCGCCAGATCCTCACCTTCCAAGTGTGTGAACACGAAAACAATACGAGTAAAGCCCGATCGGGGGGAGCTAGGACCCGCCGGGAGCCCCAGTGTGCGGGAGACGGGGGTCAGGACGTGCCCGCCACGGGCAGAGCGGCTCAGGGCATCCTCACCGCGGTCCCTCGGGGCGGCTTCGGACAGCCGGCCCGCACCCTCCAGGCCCGCGGTACTCACCTGCGACGCTCGTCCCGGATCTCCGCGACGGGGCCGCGGACAATGCGGGGACGCCGGGCTCCTGGGGCTGCGGGCGCCGAGGCGTTCGCGGCGCTGCAGAGCTGCGCGCCCGACGGCGGCGGCGCTGCTCGGCCCGGCCGCTCTCCGGCCCGCTCGCCGTCTGCCAATGGGAGCTGTCAGGGCGCCTTTGCCGGCGGCCTCGGGGGCGGAGCCACGGGAGCCCGTGGGAAACCGAGCTCCGATTGGGTCGCCTGACAATCGCTCCGCCTCCAGGCGCCCAATCAGAGGCGGCGGATACAGGAGCGGGGCGTTCAGAGTTGGGCAGGCGAGTGACAACAGGAGCACGCTGGGTACCCGCGCTGCATCCCGACCCGTGGCGCCCGGCTGGAAGGATGCGGGCGCCGTGCGTCCCGGCGCTGCCACCCCGCAAGGCGCCGGCGGCGAGGCCTGGGGAAAGCAGTGGAAAGCAGCCGAGGCGCGACGAACTGGGGAACGGAGAGGGAGCCCTAACAAAGCAGCTTCGGGAGGGCCGAGCGGCCTCCGCCTCCTCCGGCTATAGGTCGGCGAAGCTGCCTGTCACTCTGCATAGGTGGAGGTGGCCAATGACGTACAGAGAAGGAGCTCGAGTTGGCGCGCGCGCGCGGCTCGGCATCAGTGGGATTGGTCGGAGGTAAAGGATTTTCCTGCCACCTAAGGCTGAGAGGGAAGGGGAACGGAACGGGGGAGGGGAAGAGCCAAAAAGCGTACCTGCGACACGTGGTCTGGCTCGGGAGGCGTGTGCCTGGCTCTGCAGGAACTTTTTTACGGGAGGCAGAAAAACCATAACGTAATCCTTCCCTTTGGATCCTGGGGTATGTTAGCGCCAGCCGGGCTCCAGGTGGGGCACGGTGGCCTTAACCGAATCCTGGGGAGCCCTGGACTCCCCAAGGTGACTCACCTTACCCAGCGAGTGAACTTAAAATCACAGCGCGGGGCTTGGGCCCTACATTCACCTACTGGGCAGAACACGGGACGGGCAAGGTCCACACAGAACTCCTGGTCCCTTCTGCAAAATCCGGAAATGATGCTTGCCCTTTACCTTTCGCAAGCTTGTGGGGGACACTGAAGTCGGGACGTGACGGTAGAGACTAAGGAAGCTTTCCCCACATGGGGAGGGTGCCCCCTCCTCCCTTTAAGAGCTTGGACTTCACCATTAAGAACAAAGCCGGGGAGGGGGTGTGCGCCGGGGTGGCTCAGTGGGTTAAAGCCTCTGCCTTCAGCTCAGGTCGTGATCCCAGGGTCTGGGGATCGAGCCCCTCATCGGGCTCTCGGGAAGCCTGCTTCCTCTCCTCTCCTCTCTCTCTCTCTCTCTCTCTCTCTCTGCCTACTTGTAATCTCTGTCAAATAAATAAATTTTTAAAAAAGGAAGAACAAAGCCTAGGGTGAATATTCCTTAATGGGGGGGGGTGGGGGGAGGCCTGGGTTCCCGGGGTTATCTGGTTGAAAAAAGCCATTGCCTGTGTTCTAGAGGATAAACCTGACCAGAAAACTAAAAATCATCCTTGACTTCTCCCTCCCCCTTCTCCCCTCTGTTCTCACCTACTTGCCAAATCCATGCCCTCCCCCGGATTTCTCTTGCCAGACCACATCAAAGGCCTCCAGTGTCTTTCTACCCCATCCCTCCTGAAATCTAGTCTCCCCTCTGCAGAATCATCCTTCTAAACAGAAAAATCTCATTTTTGCTCCCTCACCATTGGGCTCCTCACTTTTTGTCCAGAATACCAAACCCTCCTGGCCCCTCTAATTTCCCGTCATGTAACTAGCTCCTATCCATTCTTCAGAACTTAGTTTTGGAGGCAATGCGTCCATGCAGTAGACATTTGCTGAATTCCAACTGTGTAGCGGTCTTGTAGACACTGGAAACCTCCTGTATCCAGTCAAAGTTAGAGACCCACATACCCGCCCCCAGGGCTCCCACTTCCCCCTGTATTGGGGCTGAAATTGCCAGTTAAATATGTCCTCTGCCACCAGCACAGCACTCCACTCCATCCAGAATCTCATCTGTCTTGTTCTCTGCTGGTTCCCAGTGCCTAGCACAGTTCTCAGCATATTTGGGGCACTCAACAATATTTAATCAATAAATAGAGAGGAGCTATAAATAGAGGTAAGAGCTTGGAAGATCTGAAGTGCTTCTAAGGCATCCGTTTTGAAAAAAATGGTTAGCATAGTAGATCAAGAGTGGTATGTCCACCAGGTGCCAGGATGGGTGTTACAGGGAGCTTTCCGAGTGAAGTTTGTGAGATTTTCCAAAAGACACCATTTCAAAAAACTACCTTCATCTCAGCCAATACCTGAGAAGCCCAAGCTTCTCAATGGAGAATCAATCATTCCTTGGCAAAGCTTTCATTTCAGGAAAAAAGAGCAATTTCTTAAGTGGTTACAAGTCATCATATTGGAAGAATATATACATACATTTATATATATACATATATATATATATTTTTTTTTTTTAAGTTTTCCCCCAAGTATGTTCAGAAGTGCATTTGGCCATCCTCTGGAGCAGGGCTGCCTATTCTCAACTCACAGTCCATCATTTTCTAGCTGTGCCCTGGGCAAGTTACTTTACACCTCTGTGCCTCGGTTTCCCCATCCTTATAACTGATATGACAGTAGTGCCCACCATATAGTGTTGGTATGAGGATGAATGAGTTCATATTAGTCACGAGCTTAGAATAGTGCCCGGCACATAGTAATATTAAACAATGTTCATGAAAGAAACATCTCCCAGGGTGCTCAGGTGGCTCAGTCGGTTAAGCATCCCACTCTTGATTTCAGCTCAGGTCATAATCTCAGAGTTGTGAGATCCAGCCCCGAGTCCAGCTTCACGCTGAGCAAGGAGTCTGCTTGAGATTCTGTCCTTCCCCCTTTGCTCCCTCCCCTGCTCATGCTCTCTCTCTCTCTAAAATAAATAACAAATCTTTAAAAATACATAAACAAACATTTTCCACTGGAGATGCATGGGGTGGCACATGCTGAGGCCTCCCATGTCAGCGGCCAGTTCAAGCTCTCGTTGCCTTGCTCAGGGCTGCCGCCATCTTGGCCCTGCTGTTAAGGAGGTGCCATTGTTGCAAGGTGAACGTCAGATGAATCCTGAATGGCCATCTGGTATCCTTGGGCATAGCTCCTGATGCTCCTAAGACATCTGAAAAGCGATTAAGAGCACTCAGGAGTTAGACTGGCTGGTTTGGACCCAAGCTCCACCACTTTCCAGCTCTGAAGCCTTGAGCACCATGCTTACCTCTTTCGCAAGCCTCACTTTCTCTTGCTATAAAATAGGAGTAACCACCTAACCCGTAAAGACGTTAAGGGGGTTAAAAAGAGGTCACGCACAGCACGCCGTATGCACTCATAAAAGTCAGTTCTTGGGTTTCAACAAGTTAACTAAAGACTCTGAGTCACAGTGGCCTGATCTTTAAAATGGAATAGTGAGTGGCGCCCGGCTGGCTCAGTTGGTGGAGTGAGCAAATCTGGATCTCAGGATCATGAATTCAAGCCCCACAGTGGGCACAGAGAAAGGAGGATGGGAGCAAGGAAGGGAGGAAATGAAATTAAAAAGGGAATAATGACAGTTCATTAAGTGGTTGAAAACCCTGAATGAGACGTTATGAGAAAGGCTTAGCCCTGTCCATAAAGAGGAGGTGGGTATAGAGGAAACCACCATTTGGGCTCTTCCCATCATCCACTCTCTCCCCGAGCCCCACCTACATCAACACGTCAGGGCTTGGGCTCTCTGAATCAGCTCAGGGCCGACCACAGGAGACTTTCCCACTGTCATGATGCTGCCACAGAGATGAACAGAATTAAGCTCATCCCGCCTTTGGCTACATTTTTTTTTAAAGACTTTATTTATTTATTTGACAGAGAGAGAGAGATCAAAAGTAGGCAGAGAGGCAGGCAGAGAGAGAGAGGAGAAAGCAGACAGAGCAAAGAGCCCCATGTGGGGCTCGACCCTGGGATCATGACCTGAGCCAAAGGCAGAGGCTTTAATCCACTGAGCCACCCAGGTGCCCTGCTTTGGCTACATTTCTTGACCTCAAAAGCTGCTGCAGGTTTTTGTGCCGTTTCTTGTCCACTTCACACATTTCTGGTTGCTTCCCACTGTGGCGGAGAGAAGGGGGCATTTTGATTAAAACACAGACAAATGCCATCTGGCAGAGTCTTCTGGCTTCCCATCTCCGGAGGACACTCTTGACATCTGAAGAAAACAGCATTAGCATGAAGGGGAAAAATGGAGTGGTCAAACGCAGAATAAGGGTTTAGAATAAGATAACGGGCAGAAATCACGTTTCTAGTACATGACCTCAACTCCAGCCACAAGTCAACATTTTTTCCCTGCTGTTGACCGAAAGCCTCACAAAATACAAAGGCAGGTACGTTCCAAGTGGCCCTCCTTAGTAAGGCTACAGCACAGACATGAGTCCACGTCCTTACTCCCAGCAGTCTTATGTAGACATGAGTCCACGTCCTTACTCCCAGCAGTCTTGTGTCACCTCTGTTCCTGACCTGGCCTTCCATTTGAACAGGGCTCCCTAGGGGCACCGCTGGGGTCTGTTTGGGTCACTGTTGTACCCCCTTGTGCCTAGAACAGAGCCTGGCCCATAGAAAGCAATCAAGGTTCATGGACTGAACAGAGATTAGCCTCTTGAACTCCCCGCTATGAGGAGTTTAATATTTTCTTTTTTGTCATTTAGTTGTGGTGGCCCTCTTTAGGAAAGAATGGGAGGCAGCCCCATAAGAACACCTCTCTCTAGCTAGGTGTTCTAGGGAAAGAGGGCACCACTAGCGTAGTGTTGTCTCCAACAAATTTAAGCTCCTGGAGGGTATGCTTTACTCTCCTGGACCTTGAACCCTGTGTTCAATAAAAATTTGCTACAGAAGCACTTATTGGCTGAGTTCTCATTTACTTGAAACCTACCAGGAGAGAGATGAGAATTTGGTTTCCCAAAGCATCTGTTGATAAATTTGTCAGTCTCTTGCCAAGACCCCTTTAGCCCATTAATCCCCCTACTCCTGAGTTAGAGAGATTAGTAGATAAGGCTAAAATCTTGAAATGGAAAAGTTTAGGGCACCCAGGTGGCTCAGTCAGTTAAGCATCCAACTCTTGATTTCAGCTCAGGTCATGATCTCAGGGTCCTGGGATGGAGCCCCAGGTGGGCACCATGCTCAGCAGGGAGTCTGCTTGATATCCTCTCTCTCTCTCTCTCTCTCTCTCAAATAAATAAAATAAAATCTTTTAAAAAATAAAATGGAAAAAATCTATTTAGTCCTATCTTACGGGCCTCTTTTTTTTTTTTTTTTTTTTTTTAACCTTTCTGAGATATTCTCAAGCCAACCAGTCAGGTAACTAATGAATTCGAAGGGTTTTTTTTGTTTTGTTTTGTTTTTATTTATGTATTTGACAGACAGACACAGCAAGAGAAAGAACACAAGCAGGAGGAGTGGGAGAGGGAGAAGCAGGCTTCCTCCTGAGCAGAGAACCTGATATGGGGCTCGATCCCAGGACCCTGGGACCACAACCTGAGCCAAAGGCAGATGCTCAACGACTGAGCCACCCAGGTGCCCCCTCCAGGTTTCTGATAATAGGTCCAAAGAGGGTAAACCTCTGCCTTCTGAATTTAGGAAGCCATTGCTAGAGAGGTTCTCTTTTGAGGTCCACTCCTCTAGAACTTTGCTGGGTTTTCTGACACACAGCTGGCAGACCCCTTCCAAACCTGGCCTGAGTGTTTCCAGGAGCCCCACCTTTTGGACCTACAATACCCCCACACCCATCCAGAGAGCACAGACTTAGTAGATAGGACTCTAACTCTATCCACTCTAATGGGATTTACAAGTGCCATAAAAGTGATACAAACTGGTTTAATTTATAAATGTCTGGAATGATAAGTATAATGGATGATGAACACACTATTTCATTGAAAGTGATAAGGCTTTTGAAATTACCTGGTAGGAAGGAGGGAGGGAGGAAATGAAAAGAAAAGAAGGAAGGAAAACAAAAAGAGGCACCAATCAATGCCCCAGAATTTCCATCAGGACACTTAACCCTATCTGGCTCCTGAGCCAACTTAACCCAGGACAAGCCCAAGGGACATATGACCTGTGCGGTCCCACGGGGTCCTGCACTCAGAAGGGTTCCACATTTGGTTTAGTGCTCTGCTATTGCTGTCTTAAAAATCCTAATTTTTTCCCATCCCAATTTTTGAACAAGGAGCTCTGCATTTTCATTTTACTTCGGGCTCACAAATTACATAGCCTGTCCTTCCCAAACCTCTTCCACTAGAGGGGGTTTCATTCTTGGTCCTCCTTGACCCCCAGTTTGGACCTTTCACACAGCAGACACCCAGGACAACCGTATTAAAGGGTTCAACATAAATGTGAAGGTCATCTGTTGTTTCTATGCCAGAATTCATGGGTCAAGCCCAGGTGTTATGCGGGGCGTTGCCCTTGAGAGCATGGCGATCCCGTGCATCAACAAACACCAGCTGACAAGGGACACATCTGGATCTTCTGACCAAAGAATTCCAAGAAGATAAGCAAAGACCATGCAGGAGCCATGAAGACCCCCAAGGGAGGATACCCCTTCCCACCTTATAGTGCTTCACCTTATGAGTCAATCTGACTGGGGCACACAGTGCCTAGATATTTGGACAAACCTTATTTTGAGAGTGTCTATGAGGGTGTTTTGCCTGAGATGAATATTTGAATCAGGAGATTGAGTAAAGCATGGCTCTTCTTCAAAGGGGTGGGCCTCATCTAATCAGGTGAAAGCCTGAACAAAACCCCAAGGCTGACCCTTCTGTAAGGAGGCTTTCCTCTTGCCTGACTGTATAAGCTAGGACACTGGTTTTTTCCTGCCTTCAGACTCAAACGGAAAATTCAGCTCTTCCTGGATCTGAGCCTGTGGGCCTTCAGATGGAAACTTAAACCGTTGGCTCTCCCAGCTCTCCTGGGCCTCCCGCTGGCAGGTGACAGAGCATGTGACTCATTCGTCTCTGTAATCACATGAACTAATTCCTATAACGTAACAAACTGCCTCCCCATACATGTTTCTCTTTCTCGGTCTCCGAATATGTGAAGATCTCCTATTGCTTTCTTTTTCTAGAGAACCTTGACTAAAACACATACCAGTAGTGTCCCCTACAACCATTCAACCCTTCAGTGTTTCTCTACACCTGACGACTCCAAGTAAGCTCCGTAAACCAGCAGCAGCATTCTCGGTGGGGGTCAGAGGGCTGGGTCCCGGCCCCCATCACAGACACACCGAATCCGGATCTATGTCTTAACAAAATCCTCAAGTAACTCATCCTCACGTAACATTGGGGAAACACATCAGCCTTTTTCCAATGTGACAGCCACCAGAGAGGAACAACAACATTGAAAACAACCGCCCAGGGCACCCAGGTGGCTCGGTCGGTTAGGCATTGGATTTTCGATTTTGGCTCAAGTCCACAGACCCCCACATTGGGCTTTGCTGTCTCTCAACATGGAATCTGGTTGTCCCTCTCCCTCTGCTCCTCTCCCTGCCCATTCGCGCTCTCTCTCTCTCTCTCAAATAATAAATAAATAGTCTTTTTAAAAAAGAAAATATCTTCCTAGTAAAAGGATTCATTGAACCAGAGCTTTCTTTTCTCTCTTTTTTTTTTTTTTTAAGATTTTTATTTCTTGGGGAGCCTGGGTGGCTCAGTGGGTTAAAGCCTCTGCCTTCAGCTCAGGTCATGATCCCAGGGTGCTGGCATGGAGCCCCGCATCCGGCTCTCAGCTCAGCAGGGCGCCTGCTTCCTCCTCTCTCTCTATCTCTGCCTGCCTCTCTGCCTACTTGTGATCCCTGTCAAATAAATAAATAAAATCTTAAAAAAAAAAGATTTTTATTTCTTTATTTGACAGACAGGGATCACAAGTAGGCAGAGAGAGAGGGGGAAGCAGGCTCCCAGCTGAGCAGAGACCGCGATGCGATGCAATGCGGGGCTGGATCCCAGGACCCAGAGATCATGACCCGAGCCGAAGGCAGAGGCTTTAACCCACTGAGCCACCCAGGTGCCCGAACCAGGGCTTTCTTACCTGAGCACAGGTGGGAGCAGGAAGAAAGAGGGCTCAGAAAAGGCACGGGGAGCCAGGACGTTTTCCCAGTGTTGACGAGCCTCCTTCAACCTTGGAGAGAAGACCCGGGAAGCCTCCACCGGCCAGCGGACTCCTACAAGCAGCCAATGCGAAGAAACTCAAGGTCAAGGAGGCTGGGGTGGCCACAGCCGGCCGGCGGCTCACAGTCAGGGAACTTAGCGCTCCCTCCTCTGTGTAATGTGCTTGATGGCATTTTATTTTCAGTGTTTTCACTGAAATGGCAGTTTGTGGAGAAACTCTCCCACTTGGCTGTGAACAGGTTCCAAGCAACAGCAACACTTCTGCAGAATTGGCAAGGACGGCGCTGCGGAATATTTCAGAAACTTCAAGGCAAAGGGACAAACAAACAACCACCAAGAAAAAAAAAAAAATTATCCCTCAAAATGTGTTTTATGGGGAAAGAGCTGGAAATCAAAAGCAATGACCAGGAAGGCATCCATGGGTCTCCAAAAGAAAACCAGTTTGATTTGATGTTTTCTGCCTCCACCCACCCTCGCGCCATTATTAATTCACGGACACCAGAAAGAACAACACCCCCACGCCCACCCCCCCTTACATTAGAGTAGACTTGACGCACGTGCCCTGTTCGGCTCAGGTGTGCCACGACCGTGCGCTAAGCTGTGCTCACCGCGAGCGGGGCTGCCACCTGCCGCCGCCGGGAGGGCTCGGCCACGGCCATGGCCACAGCCCGCGTCTGCCCCTGGGCCGACCCGGCTCCTCCGCGCTGGCTCCATGCCCAGGCAGCGCGAGGGCCGGGCCGGGCCGGGCCGGGCTCCCTCCTTCCAACTCCCCCGGCACCTGGCCCGAACAAGCCAGAGCTCCCCGCTCCATCTGCCTCCCCCCATCCCTTGATTCTCGATTCTAGGCCAGAGCGGTCCTCCCCCGGCCGGACGGAAGGACAGGGAAGAGGTTGGAAGGTAGCCACGCTGCCGCAGCGAAACAGCCGCTAGACTTAAGAGAAGCAGCTCTTCTCGGGAAGCACCCCGGAGCAGGGGAGCCACGGGGATCAACGTCTCTTTTGGGGAGAAGGGGGTAGGCCGTGTCCTTTCTGACTTCAGGGGGATACCGCCCCTCCACACACAGACACAGAGACGCACGCACAGACATACACATGCACGCACACGCACACAGGTGCACACACAGATGCCCACAAACACGCGTGCACACACACGCACACAGACACACGCACGGGCGCACACAGACACCGGAGACACGCGCACGCAAGGACACACACGCACATACATTCAGACACACATGCGCACACAGATGCACATACACTCACACGCACGCGTGCACACACACGTTTTCTAAAGAAGCATTAGTGAAAGGCAGAGTGGCTCGTGGTTAAAAGCAGGACTCTGCCCTAAGTCAGATCTTGCCTCTGCTCCTTCCCAGCTGTGCGACTTTGAGGAAGTTTCCTTAACGTCTCTGTGCTTAATTGTCCTCGTGTTATCTCAGGTTGCTCTGCCAAGACACTACACACTGGGTGCGTTAAACATTTGCTTTAATTTAGAATAGATTAAAGAAATTAGTTTTCTTACAGTACTGGAGACGAGAAGTTCAAGATCAAGGTGCCATCAAGGAACTCTCTTCCTGGCTTACAGGCAGTTGTCCCCTTGCTGTGACCTCACCTGGCCTTTCCTCTGTGCGCATGCTGAGAGAGAACTCTGGTGTCTCTTCCTTTTCTCATAAGGACACTAGCCCTATTGGCTGTCGCCCCCAGGCCCCCAAGCCCTTATGACCTCATTTAATCCTAATTACCTCCTAAATGCCCTATCTCCAAATATAGTTGCCTTGGGGGCCGAGAGCTTCAAGTTATGAATCGGGGGAGGGTAGCACAATTCAGTCCATCACAGCCCTCATCGGTAAAATGAGGCTCACAATATTGTCCATCTCATGGGGTGTTATGAGGATGGGATAACTCCATACAGTAAAGAACTTAGACCAGCACTTGGCCAACGTTAGAAACACCTACAGATCCCTGACTCACCCACAGAAAACTAGACTCAGGTTTGACAAGCTTGCTACACATCTCTCCGCAGATACCCAAAAAGCTTCATTAAATTAACACGTCCCTAATCTCATTGTATCTGCTCCACTACCTTCCCGAAACAACCACCAACAAATTCTAATAACCTCTTTTTTTTTTTAAATTAAGATTTTCTGTCTCTCTACCCAACGTGAGGCTTGAACTCCTAACTCCGAGATCAAGAGGCGCATACTCTACCGACTGAGCCAGCCAGGCACCCCCACCCAAGAACCTCCTTTGCTTCCCAGGTCACTTTCTGGCCTTCCCACCTGGAGAAACCGTGCTCAGGCTAGACAAATGGGAGGCAGCTTGAACTTGCCTCACCCTTTACTCCTCACCAAATAAATGCCCAAGCTGTAACTGTGGGTAGATCCCATCTGGGAAACAGCTCTAGAACCCTCCCCTCTGCCCCAGCCCTGCCCCAGCCCTGCCCCAGCCCCAACTCACAACCCCCACCTTCTAATAAGGGCAGTAGCTTCCTCACCGGTCCCTCCACTTTCAGTTTCCACCCCTCCAACACTCACTCTAGAAAAGTCTCTCCATGAAATAGGAGGTAAAGAACACTGATTTCACCTGGCACTGAGGACCCGTCCTGCCTTTCTGCTTTCCCTCCAAGGCTCCCAAACCTGTTCTGCTCCCCATCTACACAAGATGGCCCAGGGCGCCCCCTGCCAGCTTTTCCTCTCTCCTCAATCTGTGCCTCCAACACCTCCTTGTGTCCCAGGTCTCTCTGTTGGGTGAAATCCTGATCCCCGTTCAAAGTCAGGGACCCTCTTCTTGCTCCTGGCCACTCATCACCTGCGATGTGCAAGGCTTTACATCATGCGGCTTCTGATTCGACTTTCCATTGCATGTTCACATCAACTTTCTGAAATACATTCTATAACCTTCATGTAAAAGATAAAGAGATTGAGTGACTTGCCCCGGCTCAGAGCGTTAATGAGTAATTCTCCCAGAGGGAGGCCTGGGATGATTTCCCTGGCCCTTGCTTCCTCGCCTCCCAGACAGAATCTGTCACTCATCTTTCAGCACGGACGCACGCTGCCCGTACCTATGACACGTATCACATTGTTCTTGAGGCGGAAGACCGGTCAGGTTTGGAGGTGTTCGCAGGCATCTCTGTAGGAAGGTCTTGTCTCTTTTCTGGACCTGCGTCCTCCCTTCCCGGAGGGTCTGTTGCCTGCACCGCCCCGCTCCCCCGGCTTTCGTGGGTCTGGGACAGTGTCTTTCCCACTTTTTTTTGGAAGGTAAGGAATGTGCACTGATGAGGGATGTGCCCGGATTTAGCAAGCATTTAAAACTGCTCTGGGCGGTGTAATGTCCCATGGTTGAAGGCAAGGGGCCGTGCAAAGACAGAAGTCCGGCTTCTCCCGGGTTCTGGAGGTGCACAGTGAGGAGAGAGGCAAACAGGGAGAGCAGGAATGGAAATGGGAATGGGGGCGGAGTGGGGTACAGGGCTGGAAGGGAAGTGCTGAGCCTGTGGTATGGCAGGATCAGCCCTCCACACTGGAACCCCAGAGTTTTTGGTTTTTTAAGATTATTTATTTATTATTATTTATTATTTTTATTATTATTTATTATTGTTATTATTATTTATTATTTATTTGAGATAGAGTGAGAACGAGCATGGTGGGGGGAACAGAAAAGGAGAAGGAGAGGCAGACTCCCCATAGAGCAGGGAGCCTGAAGCAGGGCTCCATCCCACAGCCCTAGGATCACGACCTGTGTCCAAGGCAGGTGCTAAACCGATGAGCCACCCAGGCGCCCCCCACCCCAGACCCCAGAGTTTTGGCATGGGCTGCTATTAGGACAGAACAGTGTATCTCGGAAGAAGTGTAACAGTTTGGCTTTTGGGGGCCGCATAAAAGAGTACCCCAGACTGGCGGGCTTAAACGACAGAAAAGTCTTCGCTCGCTGTTCTGGAGGCTGGAAGTTCCACATCAGGGTGTCATCAGGGCGGGTTTCTTCTGAGGCCCTGTGCGTGGCTTGCAGATGGCCGACCCCTCCCAGCATCCTCCCATGCTCCTCCCTCTCTGCACAAGGGTCCTTGTTGTATCGCTCTCTGTCCCAATCTCCTCTTCTCATAAGAGACAGCAGTCCTATTGGATTCAGGCTCAAGAGAAGGACCCCATTTTAACATAACTGACCCTCAAAGGCCCCATCTGCAAATGCAGCCCCACTCGGAGGTGCTGGAGGTTGGGACTTCAACAGGGGAATCAGAGGGGAGGCCCCACCACCCCACCCACCACGGCTGAGCACTAGGGGTCCAAACAGATTCCCTTTCCCCACTGTGTTTGCGTCCGTTTTCCTGGTTGAGGAACCGTTGGTTGAATTCATGGGATTCCTTAGTTGGTTAGCAAAGGGTCACTGAAAAAGTGTCCTCTGTCCTCAGAAGCGTTTCTTCTCTCCTTTTCAAAAAGGAGGTGGGGGGAGATGCATTGTTGGGATTTCTAAGTGCTTCTTTTAAAGACTGGGAGTGCAGGAGAATCGAGGTCAGGGGGCTCCGGGGGCAGGGACCAGGCAGCGCTGGAGGGGGAGCCGGCTCTGCTTGGGGGGTCGGGGCTGGGGCGGGGGTGCTTTCTCACGCGGTCCACACATGCCACCTGATCCCACGTCAGCCTCGGCCGCCCACAGGTGCCTCTCAATAGCTGCCTTAATCCCTCCTCTGAGGGTTTATGTGAATTCTTTTCCCTCTAAAACAAGTGTTGCTTTTATCGTTTCAAAACTTGTGGTGTGTAAGAAGCCACATTCCGGGGCCTTGGCGTCCCCGTTCCTGCAGTTAGTTCCTCCGACTGGCCAAGCCCCGGCTTCCTAACTTACAAACTGGTGACTGGACACCACTGCCCAGTGAGGCTACCCCGGCATCTTCCCTCATGTGTTTACCTACGACTCCTGTTACTATGTCTCTGGCCAGCTGATGGAAATAGAAAATACACAGTTTCCCCGCCATTTACCACTCTACAGTGATTTCCGATTGGAAATAAAGAGCTTGGATATTACTGCAAGTCAACTTATTATTTTATTATTTTATTTTATATTAGAGAGAGAGAGCACAAGCGGGACAGGAGGGGCAGAGGAAGAAGCAGGCTCCCCGCTGAGCAGGGAGTCCCACACGGCGCTAATCCCAGGACCCTGAGATCATGACCTGAGCGGAAGGCAGGCGCCCAACCAACTGAGCCACCCAGGCACCATCCAAGTCGTTTTAAGTAACCAGCTAGGAAAGGACAAAGTAATCCCTCCTGTTAAGAAGGGAAGAAAGAAAGAGAAAAAAAGAGAGAGAGAGAGAGAAAGGAAGGAAGGAGGGAAGAAAGGGAGAGAGGGAGGAAGGAAGGAAGGAAGGAGAAAAAAAAAATGTATCCTGTAGTAAACACTGGCTCTAATCCAAGAAAATGTTGGAAACAGGACTGGCAGGCGCTTTGCTGAAGTGGGTCACATGGGAGGAAATATGCGAGCATAGAACAGTATGTTCATATTGATTATCTGATAAATACCACTTTAAGAAAGAGGTTATCTCCTAAGTGAACTCTGTTTTCTCCTTGACTGACCTGCTCCCTTCGTTTCCCATTGCTACTATAACACATGATCTCCAGTTTAGCGAAATGACACAAATTACCTGTCTTACACATCTGGAAGTCAGAAGTCTGAAATGGGCATCGCCCTGGGCTAAAATCAAGGTGTTGGCAGGGCTGCATTCCTTTCTGGAAGGTGGCAAGGAGCATTTGTTTTCTCTCCTTTTCTAGCTTCCAGAGGCCGTCCACACTCCTTGGCCTGTGGAGCTACTTCCAAGTTCAAAGCCAGCAGTGGCCGCTGGAGCCCTTCTCGCACTACACCCCTCAGACACAGGCTCTGCTCTACCTCCTGCTTCCATCATGAAGGACTCGGGATTCTGTTGAGCCCGCCTGATAACCCAGGATAATCTGCCCATGTCAGAGTCGGTTAATTAGCAAACTTAATTCCATCTGCAATCTTAATTCCTCCTTAGTGTGTAATGTAAGGTAGTCACACACTCTAAGGGTTAGAACACGGGCATCTTTGGAGGCCATCATTCTTCTGCTATACCCCACTTTATAGGAAGTAATGAAAATACAGTGTATTTCAGGAGTTGTGTATTGTTTATTGTGTCTTTCAGACTGATTCGATTTTTTCCCCTATTACTTTTTGTTTTCCTTAAATAGAGCTGGCGTATAATATCAGTGACAGGTGTACAACATAGTGATTTGGCAATTATAAGAATTACAGAATCCTCTTTCCCGGGGCGCCTGGGCGGCTCAGTCATTGAGTGTCTGCCTTCTGCTCAGATCATGATCCCGGAGTCCTGGGACTGAGCCCCACATCGGGCTCCCTGCTCTGCAAGGCTGTTTCTCCCTCTCCCTCTGCCTCTGCCTGCTGCCCCCCTCCGCTCTGCTCTCTCTTTCTTTCTTTTTTTATAACTAATTGCTTTTTTTTTTTTAAGATTTTATTTATTTGAGAAAGAGACAATGAGAGAGAGCATGAGCGAGGAGAAGGTCAGAGGGAGAAGCAGACTCCCCATGGAGCTGGGAGCCCTATGCAGGACTCAATCCGGGAACTCCGGGATCATGACCTGAGCCGAAGGCAGTCGTACAACCAACTGAGCCACCCAGGCGTCCCCTGCTCTGTCTTTCTAATAAATAAATAAAATCTTTTTAAAAAATGCTCTTTCCCTTTTACCCTTTTTAACAAAATTTTTTTACGTAATCTCTCTACCCAACTTGGGGCTCAAATTCACAACCTTGAAATCAACAGTCACACGCTTTACCAACCGAGCCAGCCAGGAACCCCTTCTTAGGTCTTAATTGGAATCAAACAAGCTACACATATAACATAATCAAAATAGTATATACCATTCCTTTCCTTCCCTTGCTAAATGCATTTCCCTCCTTTTGCCTAAAGGGCTTGTTACCAGATTCTTGAGTATCATCCTTTCTAAGAAACCTACCAGTTCTAACTGTTCACTCAGAATAGGGATCCCTTATTCAAGAAACTAGTCAATACATTTGTCCATGGTTCGTTGTTTTCAGCCAAGGACAAATTAAATTTGTTTCGCTCTACACCTGACTTAACTTTGCATTCATCAATACTTCCTGCTTGGAAATCCCATCTTTAAAACTCCTTACAATTTCCATTATGACTTTGGAGATGAGGGAGGCCTGGGGAAGAGGGCTGGCTTTGTACTAGGTTTGTTGGTTTATAGTGGGAGATTCTGGAAAGGCCTGATACTTTCGAAGTCATTAAGTAGAAAGTGACAAATATTCCTCTTCTTGTTCTCATCATGAAAACACGTGTAGGCCAAGAGGAGAAAATTCTGGTCCTGAATTGATAATCTGTTACAACAGTAACTACATTCAGAATTTATACTAATCTTTAATTTTTTCCCCCAGAGTGTGGGTTGACAATTTGGTCGAAATACTCCAAAGAAGAAGTAGTGAGTGGGGGTGGGGAGGAAAAAATGTTCATGTCTAGCAGGACCTGGGAGAATGTGTAACATCTCTCATTCGGATCTCAGTCCACATCTTTCCCACTGGCATCAGCAAATGTAATAGAGGGAGATAATCATTTCCCTTTTTATTCTTATCTGTTTGGATCGTCTCTCCTATTATACCCGCTCCAGTATTATTACCACTATTCATAGAAATGAATGGCCTTTCCAAATATGTGCTATAAAATAAACCCTTCAATGTGGGGTCGCACAGATTTAGAAAAGAAAGGCTTAACTGAGTCACTTTTATTTTTACAATCATTAGAGAAAACAAACAAAACTTCAAGCATCCCCACCACTGTTTTTTTGTTTTGTTTTGTTTTGTTTTTTTTTCTTTCTGAACCTGCTTTATTTAAATAGCTCATGGGGGCTCAGTCCGCTAAGCATCCGACTCTTGATTTCGGCTCAGGTCATGACCACAGGGTCGTGAGATCGAGCTCCCTGTCAGGCTCCACACTGGGCTGGGAGCATGCTTAAGACCCTCTCTCTTCCTCTCCCTCTGCCTCTGCCCCTCCTCCCCTATAAAACAATAAACTATAGATGATAGATAGATAGATAGATAGATAGATAGATAGATAGATAGTAGATAGATGATAGATAGAAGATAGATAGCTCAGATCAACTCTTGAGTTGATTCTAGGGACAGGGTTCTATGGGATCCTGACAGCTAACCCAGGTAAACACATTTTGGTCTGGGTCTTGGCCAGAAGACGGGGGTCTTCTGATGGGCTGGTGGAACATGTTTCACAGGATACTTCTCACAAAGGTTGCAAGATCCCTCAGGTTTGATACTTGATGGAAGAGGCAGTTCATGTGTTGAACAGGCATTGCAGAAAGTTCCTTTGCTGTTCTTACACACAGTTTTTGGTTAGGTGTGTATTTTTTTTTTTAAGTAAGCTCTATGCCCAATGTGGGACTTGAACTCACAACCCTGAGATCAAGAATTGCATGGTTTACCGACTCAACCAGCCAGGTGCCCCTAAGTGTGTATTTTCAATAAATGTGTATGAAGGGCAGCTCTTTTAAATTACATCTCTTGAAGAAAATCTTTGATTTGATGAGGACAATCTCTCCAACCAAGATTGTTACTATTAGGGCGCCTGGGTGGCTTAGTCGGTTGAGCCTCCGACTCTTGATTTTGGCTCAGGTCATGATCTCAGGGTCGTGGGATGGAGTCCGGCTTTGGCTTCTGCACTCAGCGTAGAGTCTGCTTGTCCTTCACTCTCTGCTCCTACCTGCGCCTCCCCACCCCTGCTGTCTTTCTCTCTTTAAAATAAGTAAATAAATAAAATCTTTAAAAAAAAAAAAAAAGGATTGCTACTATCTTAGGTTGGCCTGGCTCATTAGAATACAGTGACCTCGGACACAGAAAGGAGAGAGGAGCCAAGTGTCAGGGAAGGCAGGAGCTGAGTTGGAGATGAGCCTGAAGGACGCGTCCTTGGGGTCTAGAGCACCTGGGAAGGGAGGGGCCGGATGGGGCAGACGGAGAAGTCTCACCACAGTACAGTCTCAATGAAGACCTCAGGCAGACCTGCGGGGAGCTCAGAGCTGAGCTGGTCTATCAGGACGAGAGGGCTCGCCGGACCCCAGCTGCCCTGGGACAGGGCTGGGTCTTTGGACGAGGCAGCTTTCCTGAGAGAGACCCAGTTTCCAAAGACTGATGGCTGAGAGCGGTCAGGGGACCAACTTCCCAGAATGGGGGGGATACAATTCTCCAGTCCTAAAGAGGAAGTCGGGATCCACAGTGACCTTCTGCTCACTGGGGCAAGCCACTTACCATTCCGTGAGGGGGAGCACCTGCTTGGCCTAGAGAGGGGCCCCAGGAACTGTCTTTCTGCACTGGGATTCCAGTGCAGAGGCTTATACCAAGGTTCAAAGTGGCAGCCCTCCCACTTAATCAGGACCATAAATCTGGTTTGTTTTGGCCATCAGTGTTTCAAAATTTTGAGGCTTCATTGCCAATATTCATAAAGTTGGGATTTCCTCCCAAATTCCAGATTTGTGTTTTTTTCTTGAAAAAAAAAAAAAAAACCAGAAAATTTAAAAAAAAATGAAAGAAAGAATAAAGGGAAAAAAAAAAAGGAAAGAAAAAGCAGATCTGACTACCCTCAGCCGGAGTCCCTTCAAGACACTGTCATTGGACATGTCACAAGCCCACCAGCTTGCAAAACCCCCACCAGGTCTCCAGCCCCTATGAGCATCTGTTTGGACAACTGCTAGATTTTGAATAGTATTCAGTTATTTGAACATGGCTTCTAAGTTAATTCTCTTTTCCTTTTAATGTCAATAAATCAGATAACCTTTTATTAAACCCAAAATAAATGAATCTCTCAATTACACATACTTTGCTATGTACCGAATATGAATTTGTCTATTTTTATTTTTATTTTCTTTTAATCCTATATTTTTAAATTTTCTTTTAAATTTTTATTTATTTTTTAAACTTCTTTTCAGTGTTCCAGAATTCACTGTTCACACCCCACACCCAGTGCTCGATGCAATGCGTGCCCTCCTTTTAATCATAGTAGGGAATATGAATTCTAAAATGAGAAGAGGGGTGCCTAGGTGGCCCCATCTGTTAAGCACTGGCCTCTTGGTTTCGACCCAGGTCATAACCTCATGGGACCTGGGATGGAGCCCTGCATCAGGCTCCGGACTCAGCAGGGAATCTGCTTGAAGATTCTCTCCCTCTACTCCTTCCCCCCTACTCGTGTGCATGTGCATGCATGCTCTCTCTCTAAAATAAATAAATTTTAATTAATTAATTAATTAAATATCCCACATCCAGAGAATTATCAAGTAATTGGTGTTCCCAGATATGGGAAACGCTCATTCTTAAAGAAATCAATGGTGGTGATATTGTGACATGTTCTACAAGTAATTACACAAGAAATTACAAGATACAAGTAATTTGTAACAGATGGAGCTCCTTTATATAAACCAAGCATGAGAAATGTCATTTAAAAAATAAATTACTCCTTCACTGGGACAACTGGGTAGCTCGGCTGGTTGGGTGTTGGACTCCTGGTTTCAGCTCAGGACGTGATCTCAGGATCATGGGATTGCCCCGTGACAGTCTCCGTGGCAAGTAGGAGCTCTGATGTGTTCCCTGGTAATTTCTGCTGAAATGTATCTTATTCCAAATATTGGAGTCGTTTTGATCTAGGCACATGCCACCCCCCTGACACAACGCCTTGAGCTGTTATTCCTCTTCACAGCAAGGAGACTTACAATTAAAATGGAATCCCTAGTACTTGTAAAGATACTTAGTATCCTTCACTCTTTCCTCCTTGTTGATGGAACACAGATTTTACTCAGGCGGAATAGATCCAACCCGGCAACCCCGCATATCCTCAGGGATGATCATGACTGAACTAAGCATGTCAAGGATATTTTTTTACTTTTTTTTTTTAAGATTTTAGTTATTTATTAGAGAGAGAACAAGCAGGGGGAGTGGCAGAGAGGCAAAGGGAGAAGGAGGATCCCGCTGAGCAGGGAGCCTGACGCGGGCTCGATCCCAGGACCCTGAGATCATGACCTGAGCTGAAGGCAGACACTTAACCAACTGAGCCACCCAGGCGTCCCGCATGTCAAAGATATCGATCACGTTCCATTCTGATGGATATTTACATTTCTAGCTTCCCTTACAGCTAATCTGAGGGGGTACATCTGAAAAAGATAATTTGTTTCCTGATAAAAAGGGACAAGGGCAAGAAGGGGGCTCATGGGTGACACTCTTTCCCTTTCTTCCAGAGTCATCTTGAAAACATGAGGTAACAGTTTAGGAATGAAAGATCAGGTGAAATGAAAAATATAATTTGGGGGTACCTGGATGGTTCAGTTGGTTAAATGTCTGCGTTCGGCTCAGGTCATGATCCCGGGGTTCTGGGATCAAGCCCTGCACTGGGCTCCCTGCTCAGGGAGGAGTCTGCTTCTCCCTCTCCCTCTGCCCCTACCCACCCCTGCCCTGTGTTCTCTCTCATGTGCTCTTTTTCTCTCTTAAATAAATAAATAAAATCTCAAGAAAAAAGAAAGAAAGGAAAGAAAGGAAGGAAAGAAGGAGAAGAAAAAGAAAAGAAAGAAAGAGGGAAAGAAAGAAATACAGAAAGAAAAGGAAAGAAAGAAAGAAGGAGAGAAATAAAGAAAAGAAGGAAAGAAGGAAGAAAGAAAGAGGGAGGAAGGAAGGAAAGGAAGGAAGAAAGGAAGGAAGGAAGGAAGGAAGGAAGGAAGGAAGAAAGAAAGAAAGAAAGAAAGAAAGAAAGAAAGAAAGAGTCTGGATCCCGGATAATAAGCCTGATAGTTGAACCATCCCTGGAAATGCCTACTTCTAGCCTTTTTGCTGAGACAGATTGTATTACTTAAACTGCTTTTAGTTAGATGTTCTATTATGAGCAGTTAACAACACTCCTTTTTTTTTTCTTAAGATTATATATTTGTTTGTTATTTGCCAGAGAAAGAGAGCGAGAGCACAAGCAAGGGGAGCAGCAGGCAGAGGGGAAGCAGCCTCCCCGCTGAACAGGGAGCCTGACACGGGACTCGATCCCAAGACCCTGAGATCATGACCTGAGCTGAAGGCAGATGCTTAACCGACGGAGCCACCTGGGCACCCCAAGACCCTTCTTAATTGATGAAGAGTTCCGGAGAGCAAAATGCATATAATACAAGAAATAAGGTATTTCCTTATAATTTGGAAAAAGGCCTTGCCTGTATTAACAATAATCCCTCAACAGAGCTGTCTTCTTGAACTTTATTCTGTTGAGCGAACTTTTCCAACCCAGATCTTACTGAGCACACACGTCCAAGCTTCTCTGAAGTATACTAGCATCTGGAAACTCAACGTTTATCTAAGTAGCAAGACCTTCCACTCGTGTTAACCTAACCGCTGGGCCGGGCGCTATTCCAGAATTTCTTGTAACTTGGTGGGAGCAGACGGCACAGTCCGTGCTGCTAGAGCATGGGACCAAGATTCCACATTTGTTATTTCTGATCATCCGTTCCTCCCTTTCGCTATGTTTATTTCCATCCTTTCTTCACCTCTTCCCTAACTCTAGCATCGGCTTATAGTATCCCCAAACCTGCTTCCCTGAAGGTCACCACGGCCATTCTAGTCAAATCTGAGGGTCTTACTCCACGCCTGTCCATGTGGGCACCCACATTCAGTGGTTTGACCAAAGTCCAGTCTCTTTCCTAGACTCCTTTCCCACAGCCTTGCTCCTTCAGAGAACGAATCCATGCTTGGGGCTTGGGCAGCCCCTTTTCCTTAGAGGGGTGAAAAGTAGCACCTGGGGCAGACACCTGGGTTTCAGGCCGTCCCTGACCTCTCCCTGGCTGGGAAGCCTCACATGCATCACTGAACTTCTCTCCTCTTTAGTGGATTAGCCTGTGGAACAGCTGCTGTATGTACCCACAAGAGGCATGTTTTGGTTCTTGCCCAGGCCACAGCCCCTCCTTGGAGACCTGCTCCCACCAACGGCCTAGGCAACCGTACATGAGCTAACGAACAGATTACTGGACAGTTGCGGAATGCTCAAGGAGAGCCAATGCACTTGCTAGTCAGTGACCAACTGTAGTCTCTGTTTCTCAGAAACCTGAACAAAGAGACCCAGAAAATATATTCCAAAAGGTGATGATACCAGACTGGGGCGGTCATCCTTCCCACAGAACGCAGTGATGAGTCATCAGACAGTAACAGCCTACTAAAGAAAGCAGGAGAGCCATGCAGACCGGTCTGCAGACCATGTGTCTCTCCCAAGCACTAGAAGAACTGAGTCTCCTCCTGTATCAGTCACCTGATGGCTTCTAGATTCCCCTGAGGCTCAGCTGTTCTTTGTTTCTTTGTTTCTACGAGGTGTCCTCAGCTTCTTCTAGTCTCCTCCCTCCCCTTTATACTGACTCATTTGTCTGTCTGATCCTTTCAGCTGAAATGCCTTCACCAGCCTGGAGTCCCATAAGAGTGATGAAAATAAGTAGCTAAGGGTGCCTGGGTGGCTCAGAGGGTTGAGCCTCTGCCTTCAGCTCAGGTCATGGTCCCCGGGTCCTGGGATCGAGCCCCGCATCAGGCTCTCCACTCAGCAGGGAGCCTGCTTTTCCCTCTCTGTCTGCCTCTCTGACTACTTGTGATCTCTCTCTGTCAAATAAATAAATAAAATCTTAAAAAAAAAAAAAAGAAAAGAAATAGCTAGAGTAGAACCAACTCATTTCAATTCAACAAATGATCTGCCTCCTTCATCAGACCATTTCGATGTTCCAACTGCCCCCAAGAGTCTATAAAGTGCTTTCTGAGCCATCACTGTGGGTTCAGCACTGAAGGTCTCATCGGCTTTGGGAAAGTGGAGGAAGGGAGGTGAGTCTAGCCCAGGAACCTGAAGCAGAGGTAAGCAAAGTATGGGAGGAGGGGAGGAGTCAAGGAACAAAACCAAGAAGGGGTAGTTACCTAGAGTTGTCATTTGTCGTCTGCATGACACATCTTCCTCCCCTTCCTCTAGCACAAGGAACCCTCTTTCTTTCTTTCTTTTTTTTTTAAGATTTTCCTTATTTATTTGACAGAGATCACAAGTACACAGAGAGGCAGGTGGGGGTGGGGGGGAGCAGGCTCCCCGCTGAGCAGAGAGCCGGATGCGGGGCTGGATCCCATGAACCCGGGATCATGACCTGAGCTGAGGGCAGAGGCCTTAACCCACTGAGCCACCCAGGCACCCCGAGGAACCCTCTTTCTTAAAGAGAACCCATTCCCCGCAATCGGACAAGACCCCGTCCTTCCTTCCAGGACCATCACGTGAGTGGGCCCCTGCCGCTCCCCAGTTCATTCCAGTCTCTCGGTCACTGAATTCACGGAGCGGTGGCTCATCAGATATGATCATAGCCTGTGGCCAGTCCGAATCTCCCCTTCGGTTGTGCTATGGACCCCTTGGGGGAATGAAAATCTGTGTAGATCACAAGCTACAAAAAGAGCGTAACATAGCTGAGAGCCGCGCACTGAGATCTAGACTCAGAATGTGCCCTCGAGGAAAGCAGGGATGACCGATAAAGAGGGAGCAAGAAAAAGAGGTCTAGAAGGTATCATTTCAATTTCTGAATCAAGCTATACATGAAGCCATTCACACCCTTTTATTTCTTTACTGCCCAGTTTAAGCAAAATCGCTCAGTTAGAAGATAACAATACGTCTCTTTTCATTACAGTGCTTTGAGTTGAGTTTGCATTACTGGCCACAGAAGGAGCCTTGACCAGAAGGGCAGGTAAGGGAGAAAGGGGGCAGCGGGCTAGGTGGGATGAGTGCACTTCGAGGGCTCTGCGAGCCGGCGTGGAAAGTTGGCCTTGTTAAGAAGAGGAAGTCCTTTCTGGTTGTTGGTGGGAGATGGTATTGTCATTCTCACTACTGATTCTTCTCTCCATGAGCTGGGGGCACCGCATAGATCCTTCCCTTTAACAGTAAGAAGACGCGAACAGCAGCATTTCACTCCAGACCATTGATTTTATAAGTTTAGTCCGGGAAAGGGCTGCTGTAATTACGGCCACAGTGCGTCCTGTCCTGCTTTCGACTCTTCTGTGCTTCCCTCCGAGACTGCCTGACGGGAACTGGAGGATATGCCGGGCACAGGCACCAGAGCAGGGCCGGCGCGCCAGACTTATTTTCTTTTCTTTTAAGATCTATTTGTTTATTTTGGAGAAAGAGTGCGCGTGCAAGCCCGGGTGGGGCAGGGCAGAGGAGGAGAATCGCAAGCAGACTCCCCACTGAGCGCAGAGCCCAGGGGGCTTGATCTCACGACCTTGAGATCTTGACCTGAGCTGACATCAAAGAATGGGGCGCTCAACCGACTGAGCCCCGCAGGAGCTATTTCAACAGCACAATTCGGTGGAACTGACTGCGCTCCCAGCCACCAGCGCCTGCCGAAGTATTTGGCACCTCCCATAATTAAAAGCACAAAGGGAAGCAAGGAAGCAGAGAGCATTATTCCAGTGACTGATAAACCTGGGCTGGAGGAAGGATCATCTGTAGAAGAGAAAGGGGAGAAAGAAAGGGGGAAAAGGAAGGGAGAAGGAGGAGAAGGGGACATAGAAGAAGGGAAGCAGCCGACCCTGGGGGAGGAGCTTCTCTTTCCAGCACAGGTGGAGAGAGAAGAGAGGAAAATTGCAGGGAGAAAAATGCGGAAGGCATCTGGAAAGTTGGGGCCAAAATCCAGCTCCTCCTACCCCCCACCCCCACGGCATCCACAGGCAGGACCAGCTACACGTTTGTGGGGCTGAATGCAAAACCAAAGTACAGAGCCCTTGTCGGACACTTAGTAGGAAACTCAAGACAGAGCAGAGCATTAAACCAAATGTGGGGCCCCGTGTGGCTCTGCAGGTTGCCCCCCACGAAGCTGGCTCAACCTGTACAGGTGGAGGAAGGGAATCAGGATTTTCAAGGAGTGCTCTGTAAGCACAGATGTTCCAGGAGCAAGCACTTCCTTCATCTCTGATCTGAGAAGCAGGGCGCACATCGCATTCTGAAAGATTCGCCACACACATGAACACCTCCAAGAACCGTGTGCAACTGCATTTAAACAAGCATTGCTCAGGGTGCCCTGGCTGGCTCAACAGGACGTGTGACGATTGAGCTCAGGGTTGTGAGTTCGAGTCCTACGTCGAGTGTAACGATTACTTAAAAATAAAATCTTCAGGGGCGCCTGGGTGGGTCAGTTGTTAAGCGTCTGCCTTCGGCTCAGGTCATGATCCCGGGGTCCTGGGACTGAGCTCCACATTGGGCTCCCTGCTCAGCGGGAAGCCTGTTTCTCCCTTTCCCACTACCCCTGCTTGTGTTCTCTCTCTCCCTGTCTCTCTCTCCCTCTCTCTATGTCAAATAAATAAAATCTTAAAAAAATCTTTAAACTTTTTAAAAAAAGATTTTATTTATTTGACAGAGAGAGAGCGCATAAGCAGGGGGAGCAGCAGGCTCCCCACTAAACAAGGAGCCCGATGTGGGACTCTGTCCGAGGACCCTGGGATCGTGACCTGAGCCAAAGGCAGGTGCTACCCAGGCATCCCCCCCAAAAAAATCTTTAGGGAAAAATAACAAAAAACAAAAAACAAGCATTGCTTGAATTTGCTTGACCACAGAAGCATTTTTCTTTCCTAGTTTTCCATATTAACATCCTCTTCCTACAGAAACCATATTGCAAAATGCTAGAAGTAGTCAGTGACCTTGAGGTTCCTGGAGCCAGAGGGGACTTCGGTAACCCCACCCACAGGGGCACTTCCTATCCTAGATTTGGTGCTCAGGGATCTACTCCATGTGGCCAGGCCAGTGACAGCATGGCTTTGTGCCAGATTTGGGGGTGTGTGGGGGGAGGGGCGTGGATCCCCAGGGGGAGGGTCAGAGTAGCCCTCAGAGTTCACTGTGGCTGCAAAACATGTGGGAGGTTCTCCAAGATGAGAGACATCAACTTCTTTCCCCTCACCCTCAGGGGTAAGAAAGTCTTTGTTCTAATTTAAACATACTCAAAATATTCCCTCTTCACTAATTCCAACCTCCCACAAATTTTTCAAAAGGAGCTCTGATACCATATGTGGGACAGGGACTTCTTGGTTATGGTGGATAAACAATGTTTATAGGAACCTTGCAATCTCAGATAGTTGTATCCAAAGTGACACATTGTATTTGGGGAGAATGTATGTCCAGAACAATGGGTTTGGATTCCTGATAAAGATGAGTTAACTTCCGACCTTGTTGAGAAGAACGAGGCTGAATGCAGAAGACAACCCTGACAGTCTTTTCTCTTGTCCATGTGCATGCAGTAGTGTAAAGTGAGGGACTGAGAAGCTCAAGGTTGTATCTCATTTCTGTCCCTCACTGTCTTTTTGGCACTGGCCAAGTCACGAAATTCTCCCCTCTGTGACTTTTTTTCCCCATCTGTGAATTGGGAATAACAGTAGTAAAGATTTCTCTAGGAACACGATAATGCACGAGAAGGCCCCCTAAAAATGCAATTGCTGCAAGCTTTACTAAGCCACCTCTAACTTCCCAGTTACAAAATGTTGAGAGCTGAATTTCCACAGTGAGGCATGGACCGATGATTTGAAAATTAAAAAGAAATGGTTATACAAACACTTATCGAGGATTTCCCTCATTGGGAGTTTTGCTTGGGGTTCAGACCGTCACCAAATGGAATGGAAGATGCTTTCTTTGGAGATGGTTACAAAGTTACCTTGTGTGAATCCTTTCGGAACCTCTCAACAGGTCCCTAACTAGCCATCAGTGGGGACTCTCAGAGTGCACTGGTGACACCTGCTGGTTAGGGGTGGCATGACAAGTATGTTCTACAAAGACAAAGGGAGGCGGTCTGGAACCCCAAAGTGGGGGATCTGGGAAAGCTGGGCTGGAAGGGAGTTTTCTTTCTTTTTTTTTTTTTTAAGATTTTATTTATTTATCTGACAGACAGAGATCACAAGTAGGCAGAGGGGCAGGCAGAGAGAGAGGAAGGGAAGCAAGCTCCCTGCTGAGGAGAGAGCCCGATACGGGGCTAGATCCCAGGACCCTGGGATCCTGACCTGAGCCGAAGGCAGAGGCTTTAACCCACTGAGCCACCCAGGTGCCCCTGGAAGGGAGTTTTCTAACCTGGATCCTCGATGGCCTGGATCCTTGGGCCAGCAGCACTGGCATCACTGGGAGCTTGGCATTTTATGTGATCCTACAGGTGATCAATGGGCATTAGAGGGCAAGAAACATGTTCTGGAAGATTTAATCTCATGACTAAGGGTCAAAGGGCAATCCTAGAAGTGGAAAGCTACTTTAATTTCTTTTTTTTTTTTTTTTAAGATTTTATTTATTTGACAGACAGATCACAAGTAGGCAGAGAGGCAGACAGGGGGGGTGGGGAAGCAGGCTCCTTGCTGAGCAGAGAGCCCAATGCGGGGCTCGATCCCAGGACCCTAAGATCATGACCTGAGCCGAAGGCAGAGGCTTAACCCACTGAGCCACCCAGGCACCCCTACTTTAATTTCTTTAAGCTTAGTGCTACTGCCGTACTCGGTTCTAGCCCTTTGCCATACCAATGAGTAAACTGAGGCCTGCCCCACCCCTGACCACCCTGCTTGTCTTAATTCCATTTTTATCGTTATTTCCTACTTATTCTCTTGAAGTCTTTTTTTCCTTCCATGAGATCACTTTTACAATTTTACAGTAAAATGAGCCAGGGATACAGGATTCCCATGGCAGAAAATCTGTTCTAATGTCTTAGTTCCAGGATTCCCGTCTTAGGGTTCTTTGGTGGTAAGCAAGAGAAATGAATTCTG
Source organism: Pteronura brasiliensis (assembly GCA_004024605.1). Classification (NCBI taxonomy): domain Eukaryota; kingdom Metazoa; phylum Chordata; class Mammalia; order Carnivora; family Mustelidae; genus Pteronura; species Pteronura brasiliensis. Next base: position 64,407 of record PJEN01003665.1, read on the forward strand.
GGGAAAGTAAGCAATCAATCAATAAGCACGTAAGTAAAAAATATACCACTTATTGGATGGATATGGTGGGAGCTTAGAGAACAAAGAAAAAGCGGAACGAGGAGGCGTCAGAAAGGACAGGAGGCAGGGCACAGCAGAGGCTGGCACGGCCAGGCAACCTTTGGGACCTACCTGTGTCAAATGTTTCCCGTGTCATTGATCAGTATGCAAACTGTCAGGACAGAGAGTCTGTTTGGCCTAGTTTGGTTCCCGCTCAGCCCTTGGCGAAGGGCCAGGCGTCTTGATTTCAGGACCCATGGAAAGAGTATCTGATGACCATGTCTGGGTTCAGCAGCTGTCACGGTCAGCCTCCGTTCTGAGTGCTTACGTGTGGGAATACCCATGCCATCCCAGTTACTGCACATTTTGACTATCAGCCCTGGAGAGGGATGGATCCCCCCCAAAACTCAAGGTGTTTTAGCTAAAAGAAGGGGTGGACGATAGGCCTGCAACCCCAGGAGATGTTCTCTACGCACATCTGTATTGGGGACAGACAGGCCCCAAGGTTCTGACTGGAGGGGATACAGGGAGCACATTTACTCTAAAACCCACAGACTTATTACTCAAGAACGTGTCTGTTTTATAACCATGGATGTGCACAATCAAACTTCAATAAAGTCTTGATGATTTTTGGTTCTTTTTTCTTTTCTTTTTTAATTTTTAAAATTTTTAAGATTTTATTTTTTTAAAGATTTTATTTATTTATTTGACAGACAAAGATCACAAGTAGGCAGAGAGACAGGAGGGGGCAGGGGGGAAGCAGGCTCCTTGCCGAGCAGGGAGCCCGATGCGTGGCTCGATCCCAGGACCCTGATATCATGACCTGAGTGGAAGGCAGAGGCTTTAAGAGCCCCTGGCTCTTTTTTTTTTTTTTTTAATAAAGATTTTATTTATTTATTTGTTAGAGAGAGAGAGAGAGAGAGAGAGCACAAGCAGGGGGAGCGGCAGGCAGAGGGAGGAGCAGACGCTCCACTGAGCAGGGAGCCTGACTCAGGGCTCCATCCCAGGTCCCTGCGATCACCGCCTGAGCCGAAGGCAGACGCACAACTGATTGAGCCACCCAGGTGCCCCTGATGTTTGGTTCTTCGGGACAAATCTACTTTCTACCACATCATGGGATGAAAACAGAGATTGCACAGTCCAAAGGGGCCTCTATCTTGCCAAGACCTCCAGCATGGGTCTCCCTTCTGACATTCCAACGTATTCACGGGAAATATTATACAGATGCTAAGGGTCTTTTTTTCCCCCTTTTTAAAATAAGGCAGAATAAGAAAAGATGGTGTAACTATGAAAACTTCATTCTGTCATCAGAGCCCCGTCACAGTTCTCTGGGAAACGTCTTGGGGAATAGACAGCTGCAGTCCATGGCAACATTCAGCTGAACGATGGTCTGAGCGGAAAGATGTTCCTTGGTTGGAAATTTGTGCCTACAAAGGGATACCATCCGCCGAGTCGCTCACCGTTAATTATGGGTAATAAAATCAGTTCACAGCCAGGGGAAGTGAGTCTCAATCATGTAGCCTTTCTGCCTCCTTGGAATTTTGCAAGGACTGACTGATGTCCTCACAGACTGAAATGAATGAGCCCATATATCACAGAGAGGACTCAGGGGGCAGACTAGTCACCTTACAAGGCTTCTAACCTGGAAGAAAGAATTTTCTTTTCTCTCTCTCTTTTTTTTTTAAAGATTTCTTTATGTATTTGCAAGAAAGACAGTATGCACACAGGGGTGGCGCACAGGGAGAGACTGAATCTCAAGCAGACGCCCTACTGAGCCCAGAGCCTGACGCGGGGCTCATTGTCACGACCTTGAGATCATAACCCTGAGATCATGACACAAGCCAAAATCAAAAGTCAGATGCTTAACTGACTGAGCCACGCAGGCATCCTGGAAGAAAACATTTTCTTTTCTGTTCTGAGCACTGATTGCACTCTACATATAGTTAATAATAATAATAATGATAATGATAATAATAATAATAATAATACAGCATTAGGGAAACAATGATGGTAACCCCACATGCACTTCTCATAGACCTATCTCTACAATCTGTGCTGTTAAATTCGTTATGTCCACGTGAAGTCTTATTTCTCTGCTTCTAAACTGTTTCATGAGACAAAATAATCTGTGTCCGTGTTGGTGGGAAACTTTGCATCTTTGGCCCAAACAACTAGTATCCGCACAATCCAAGTGATTTTTGCATTCCATGCCATAATCTATCTTCGCATATTTTTAAAAGTATTTATTTATTTATTTGAGAGAGAGAGAGAGAGCGAGCACATCAGCAGGGGGAGGGGCAGAGGCAGAGGGAGAAGCAGGCTCCCTGCTGAGCAGGGAACCTGATGTGGGGCTCGATCCCAGGACCCTGGGATCACGACCTGAGCCAAAGGCAGACGCTTCACTGACTGAGCCACACAGGCATCCCTATCCTTGTCTATTAAAAAAAAAAATCAATATTTTCTCCCAGATTCTGGATGCACATTTGTTCTTTAGGAAATGGTGGCAGGTACATATGATCACTGTCACCTGACTGAGACAGCTCAGTGTGGAACAAAGGGCTGGGGGTTCCCTTCCTGACTTTGTTGCTGTTCCAGGGTGGGCAAGGCCAGGAATTTAATTTCACTGCCTCTCAGTTTCCCTACTTGGACAATGAGGTGGCTGATTTCTGGTACACTCTCTAATGCAGCTCAAAAAACCTACCATCCTGGTCATCCTTGTTGTGGACTCCAGGAGGTAGAAAAGGAAGTCATAAAGAGGGACCAGAAAGCCACCTCTTCCTTGTGTTATATTTCTTTGCCTTCTCAGAAACTTACATCAGGAACTTTCCTTTGGAAGTCCCATCTCTGCTCCACAGTCTTTGGGGAGCAGGTCCAGAAACTGAGTCCTAGAATTGAAAGCCAGAAGTACAAGAAATAAGGATTGGAGAGTTTATCCTTTTTTTAAAAAAATATTTTATTTATTTATTTGACAGACAGAGATCACAAGTAGGCAGAGAGGCAGGCAGAGAGGTGGTGGGGGGGAAGCAGTCTCCCTGCTGAGCAGAAAGCCCAATGCGGGGCTCAATCCCAGGACCCTGAGATCATGACCTGAGCTGAAGGCAGAGGCTTAACCCACTGAGCCACCCAGGCTCCCAAGTTTATCTTTTTTTTTTTTTTTAAGATTTTATTTATTTATTTGACAGACAGATCACAAGTAGGCAGAGAGGCAGGCAGAGAGAGGGTGAGAAGCAGGCATCCTGCTGAGCAGAGAGCCCGATGCGGGGCTCCATCCCAGGACCCTGAGATCATGACCCGAGCTGAAGGCAGAGGCTTTAACCCACTGAGCCACCTAGGCGCCCCAGTTTATCTTTTAAATACCAAATTCTTTTTTTTCTTTTCTTTCTTTCTTTTTTTTTTTTTAAGACTTTATTTGTTTATTTGACAGAGATCACAAGTAGGCAGAGAGGCAGGCACAGAGAGGGGGTAGGCAGGCTCCCTGCCGAGCAGAGAGCCCAATGCAGGGCTCCATCCCAGGACCCTGGGATCATGACTTGAGCCGAAGGCAGAGGCTTTAACCCACTGAGCCACCCAGGCGCCCCTAAATACCAAATTCTTGTTTGGGCCTCCATCCACCATCTGTCCTTTCTTTATCTGAACAGAGCGGCAGTCATGAGCATCCAAGGGCTGGCTGCCGTGCTTGTCTCTTTCTGTCTGGCATTGTCCGTGCTGCGTGCAGACTGGGTCCTTATCAGGAGCTCAGAAGGATGAACTCTATCCCAGGCGACTGAATCAAGCTTGGAAAACACCTTGACAGGCTGGAATAATGGATGAAATCCAACATTTGAAAATTAATCAGGATAAGTGTAAAGTCTGGCCCACAGTTTCGGAATACCAATTGCACGTGAACAGCTGATCTCATGAAGAAGGCCTAGAATGTTCGGTCTACTACAACCTCAGTCTGCACCCAAACCGTCCACAGGGTGATTCCCCGCCCCCCGCCCCCCGCCCCCCGCTGCTTCCCCTCACTGAAGCTAGCATTTGCTGAGTGAAGTTCACCAGAAGGGGCGCCTGGGGGGGTGGGGCGGGCTCAGACAGTTACATTTCCGACTCTTGATCTCAGCTCAGGTCCTGATCTCAGGGTCGTGAGTTCAAACCCCCACGGAGCCTACTTAAAGTAAACAAATAAATAAAGTTTAGCAAAGCACAAGAAGAAAACTCTGCCCCGTTCTCCGCTCTGTGTTGTTGACCACATCGTGTCATCAGTGTGACGCAGTGACAGGAAGCAAAGCAGTCGAGGTCAAGAGGCAAAGACAGACTCCAGGCAGGCAAACTGTGACTATACACTCATGAAAAAGCGAGAACAAGGGAAGGTAATGTCTTAGGATTATTATTAACAGAGTTTTGACCCCATTACCCCCCTGAAAGTTCCGGAGGATCCTCGCGGGTCCCCAGACCACCGTTTGAGAACGACCATGTTTTGAGTTCTCTGGTTTCAGGCATCTCATCTGAACAAAAGCAGGAAGGTGGGGCGCCCGGGTGGCTCAGTGGGTTAAGCCTCTGCCTTTGGCTCGGTCATGATCTCATGATCTCAGGGTCTCAGGGTCCTGGCATCGAGCCCCGCAACGGGCTCTTTGCTCAGCGGGGAGCCTTCTTCCTCTTCTCTCTCTGCCTGCTTCTCTGCCTACTTGTAATCTCTGTCAAATAAATAAATAAAATCTTTAAAAAAAAAAAAAAAGCAGGAAAGTGAGAAGAGGTGAGCGGGTCACACTCTCTTCTTACCCAGAGAGGGTAAGCTGCCCTAGCAGGTCTGAGCGGCTCACCGGCCAGCCCCGTCACAGGATCTCAACTAGCTGTTCTCCAATAGGAAAGCAAAGACCAAAACCCAAAAGAGGTGCTTTGAAGTTTGGAAGGAAACAAAGACAGTCCAGAGAACGAAGTAACAAAAATTTTAAACCAAAAGTTGGGTATTCATCCTTTCTGAGGGAGGCATAATACTCCATAGTGTATATGGACCACATCTTCCTTATCCATTCGTCCGTTGAAGGGCATCTTGGTTCTTTCCACAGTTTGGCGACCGTGGCCATTGCTGCTGTAAACATGGGGGTACAGATGGCCCTTCTTTTCACTACATCTGTATCTTTGGGGTAAATACCCAGTAGTGCAATTGCAGGGTCATAGGGAAGCTCTATTTTTAATTTCTTGAGGAATCTCCACACTGTTCTCCGAAGTGGCTGCACCAACTTGCATTCCCACCAACAGTGTAAGAGGGTTCCCCTTTCTCCACATCCCCTCCAACACATGTTGTTTTTGTCTTGCTAGTTTTGGCCCTTCTAACTGGTGTAAGGTGATATCTCAACATGGTTTTAATTTGAATCTCCCTGATGGCTAGTGATGATGAACATTTTTTCATGTGTCTAATAGCCATTTGTATGTCTTCATTGGAGAAGTGTCTGTTCATATCTTCTGCAACATGGACGGGACTGAAAGAGATTATGCTGAGTGAAATAAGTCAAGCAGAGAGAGTCAATTATCATATGGTTTCACTTATTTGTGGAGCATAACAAATAACATGGAGGACAAGGGGAGTTAGAGAGGAGAAGGGAGTTGGGGGAAAAAAGGGGAGGTGAACCATGAGAGACTATGGACTCTGAAAAATAATCTGAGGGGTTTGAAGCAGCGGGGGGTGGGAGGTTGGGGGAACCAGGTGGTGGGTATTAGAGAGGGCACGGATTGCATGGAGCACTGGGTGTGGTGCAAAAACAAGGAATACTGTTATGCTGAAAATAAAAAAAAAAAAGATTAAAAAAATTTTAAACCAAAACTAGTTTCTTCGGAGAAGTAAGAGGACAATATTGGGTCCCTCAAATAACAACAGTATACTATTAAAATATTTTGCAGTTGAAATAAAAATTCAACCAGTGGACTGAGAGATAAAATGAAGGAACTCTCCCAGAAAAAAACAAAAAACAAAAACAAAAAAACAAAGCAAGTAAACAGAAGAGATAAAATTTTTAAAAAATTAGAGGATACATATATAAGGTCTAATCAGCCAAATCAGGTAAATTGCATGGGGGTGACTGGGTGGCTCAGTTGGTAAGCATCAGGCTTTGGCTCAAGTCCTCAAGTCGTGATCTCAGGGTCCTGGGATCGAGCCCCACGTCGGCCTCCCTGCTTAGTGGGGAGCCTGCTTCTCCCTCTCCCTCAGCCTGCCGCTCCCCCTGCTCGTGTTCTTTCTCTCTCTCTCTCTCTGTCAAATAAATAAATAAATAAATAAATAAATAATCTTTTTTTTTTTAAAGATTTTATTTATTTATTTGATAGAGAGCGATCACAAGTAGGCAGAGAGGCAGGCAGAGAGAGAGGAGGAAGCAGGCTCCCCGCTGAGCAGAGAGCCCGATGTGGGGCTCGATCCCAGGACCCTGAGATGATGACCTGAGCCGAAGGCAGTGGCTCAACCCGCTGAGCCACCCGGACGCCCCTAAATAATCTTTTTAAATAAAAGGCAAATTGCACAAAGAACTGAGAAAACAGAAAATTAACCATGGAAATAATTCAAGATTCCAAGAATGGTTCGGGAATCGAGAGATTTGGGCTTCCGGATTACAAAAGCCTTCTGCACGCCCAGCAGGAGGAAAACCTGGTAAGGCAGGTCATGACGCCGTTTTCGAATTGTGCAGATAAAGCGGAGAGAGGAGGAGAGCGAGACAGGCAGAGAGACAGAGAGAGACAGACACATTCTGAGAGAGAGAGAGAAGTCATATACACACACACAAATTTGAGAGTTAAGTTGACTATGTGAAGAATGTTGTGTTGGCGATAATTCGCCTTCAGAATTTTGAAGGGACGGACCTGCTGTCTGTGTGCATCCCGGTTTCTGTATGTGAATCCTCTCTCCCAAAAACGCTCTCAAAAATGTCTCTCAATCTCTCTGTCTCTCTCTCTCAATCCGTGTCTCTCTCCATAATACATCCTATGGGCTGACTGGTTCTTTTTCTCCAAATGCCCCGTGATAAAACAGGGCAGGTGGATTTCTGCTATGACAGGGGACAAAGGAAGGATGGGTACTGGGGACTAACAGGAAAAAGAGGTACTTAAAAACTTCAGGAAAAGCAAAAACTTGTATAAGAAAGGAAACACAGCCATGATGGATTGCTTGGCTTGGCCTTGACTGGTATTTTATATGATCATAACGAGTAAACTCTGAAACATTGAGTTAACATTGATTTAACCCCAAATCATCATGTAACTATTGGAATGAGAAGAAGAAAATGAGGAGCAGTAAATGCTTTCAAGGTGCTAAATGACCCCCTTGTACATTAGGACTCTGTTATAGCCCAAATATTTGCATTATGTATAATATGCTATATTTAATATATTATATATTATAATATAACTATTTAACATATATTATAACATATATAATGATATATTATATGTTATATATAATATAGCCTATATATGTATTCCCAATGTATATAATACAGCCATATATATATAATTATGTTACATATAATATAGCCCAAATTCATACATCAAAATCCTAACCTTCAATGCGATCGATAGTATTAAGTGAGGTCTTTGAAGGACTCTCCCTTGGGATGCCTGGGTGGCTCTGTCCCGTTAAGCATCTGACTTTAGCTCAGGGCATGATCTCAGGGTCCTGGGATCGAACCCCACATTGGGGGGGGGTCCCTGCTCAGTGGGGAGCCTGCTTCTCCCTCTCCCACTCCCTCTGCTTGTGTTCCCTCTCTCTGTGTCTTTCTCTGTCAAATAAATAAATAAAATCTTTTTTAAAAATGAAGATTTTATTTATTTGTCAGAGAGACAGAGCACAAGCAAGGGGAAGGAGCAGAGGGAGAGGGACAAGCAGGCCTCTTGCTGGGCAAGAAGCCGGACGCAAGGCTTGATCTCAAGACCCCGAGATCATGACCTGAGCCAAAGGCAGACGTTCAACCCACGGAGCCAGCCAGGCGCCCCAACGAGAGCTCGTTTTTTGAGAGACCAGCCCAGGTGGCTGATGTAGGTTGTGGCTGTGGCACCACTGTTTCTCCAGCTGCAGCCACGGGACTTATGTGGACTCGACCCCCACATCCTGACCTCAGCCTGGCTGGGCTCTCAGGACTTCACGCCGCTGCTGAGGGTTCTGAGGCGGAGCCACGCGGCCCTGAGAGGGTGTGTGACCGACGATGCCACCACGCTCACCGAAGCAAGGTCTCCCTGTGGCCCTCCTGCCATCTTCCTTGTGACGACCAACTGCTTTTTTCAGACTCTCAATTCGGGGCTGTAGGAATGAACACAGCCGTTGGCTCGGGAGCCTCAGTGTTGCCATGGGTTACATGAATTCCAGACTAAGGATGGAACCAGAACAGGCCCTTAAATATCAGCCCTCAAGAGGGAAGTGAAAAGAAGTGCTCCGACCCCTTGTTAGAAATCAGGTGACGTCGTGACAAGGGGCAGACGCCGAAGAGGGACACGGCAGCCGCAGCCCATTGGACGGCAGCTGCCTGGAGTTGCAATTTGTTAACAGCTGTTAAAACCATTCACCCTGTATAGTGCTTGCAAGACACGGCAAACCCCAGAGGAAGGAGGATAAACGTCTGAACTTCAGTCTTGTGCCGTCCAATATGGTAACCGCTGGCCGCACGTGATGACTGAGCTCCTGAAATGTGGCCGGTCTGAATGGAGATGTGCTGGCAGGAGGATGGCCACCGCGGTGGGGAGGGGAGCAAATGTCGCTTCTTCGTCTCACGTAGCAAGATAAACTCCCGAGGGATGAAAACGTTAAAAGCAGAAGCATATGTAGAGAAACTAGGTTATGTTCGGATGGCGCAGGGTGTCTGAGAACAGGAGCAATGGAAGAAATCACAGAGAGAGTGACAGACTGGACCACAGGAAAAATGAAAACCCTTAGCTTTCTTTTCTATTGACAAATATTAATTATAAAAAGGATAAGAAGGAACGCCTGGGTGGCTCAGTCACTTAAGTGTCTGATGCCTGGTTTCGGTTCAGGTCACGATCTCACAACCTTGCAATCAAGATCTTCATCAGGCTCTGTGCTCTGTGCGGAGTCTGCTAGAGATTCTCTCTCCCTCTCCCTGCCCTTCCCACTTGTACGCGCTCTCTCCCTCAAATAAATAAATAAATCTTAAAAAATAAATAAATAAAAAGGTAAAAGAAATGACCTTCAGGCCAGGTAGGCACTTTTAGAAACATTCTCTGAAATATAATCGACATGTGACATGGTGTATTTTTAAGGTACGCAACCTGTTGATTCAACACATTTATTATACGTATTGCAATGTGATCGATTACTGCCACAGTGTCACCGAACAGCTATATCATGTCACATAAATACTTCTTTTTGGTGGTGGGAACACTGAAGATCAAGTCTCTGAGCCACTTCCCAGTTTATAATACAATGTTGTTTACGATAATCGTGCCGTGCATTCGATCTCCAGGACTTATTTATCTACTGGTTGCAAATCTGTAAAAAGCTTCAGCTTTTTTTTTTAAAGATTTTATTTATTTATTTGACAGAGAAAGAGATCACAAGTAGGCAGAGAAGCAAACAGAGAGAGGGGGAGCAGGCTCCCCGCGGAGCAGAGAGCCCAAAGCGGGGCTCAATCCCAGGACCCCGGGATCATGACCTGAGCTGAAGGCAGAGGCTTTAACCCACTGAGCCACACAGGTGCCCCCCCAAAAGTTTCAGCTTGTATAACGTGATAGGTATAAATATGATTTCAAAGCATACAAAAATGGGAAATTATTTTCCATAAAGATCACATATAACGTACAGAAAAAATTGGTGTTGTTCTAATACCCCAGGAACGGAATGAACAAGTCCCAGGGGAACTCCAGATGGCTAATAAACATTTAAGTGTTTATTCCTACAAGTAATCAAAGGAAAGCAGATTAAAACTGCCATTAAAAGTTTAAAAAGTTAACTTAAGGCAAGTTGAAAACACTGTTTCCTAGTTAAAAAGTTAAAAAGTTTTTCAAGTTAAAAACTTTCATTTTTAATGGAAGTCATACAACTGATGGGAATGTAAATGGGGAAAAATTTCTAGAAAGCAACTTGCAAAATGCATCAAGAATCTAAAAATGTTCTACTCTTGACCTAGAAATTTCATTCCTAAGGAAATTAACAGACCGATTTATGTGCAAGGATGTCCATATGTTCACTGTTCATAACAGCAAAATAACTGAAGCAGCTGAAAATATGCAAAAAAATGACGATGCCACCATGGGGGGGAAAATGTGCTGTAAGCGTAAAATGCGCACTGGGTTCCAAAGATTCCAAACTGGAATCCAAAGATTCCAAAGGTTCCAAATGTGCACTGGGCGTGCCTGCATGGCTTAGTCAGTCGTGTGACTAGCTCTTGACTCTTGATTTCGGCTCGGGTCGTGGTCTCAGGGTCAGGAGAGGCTCTCCGGGCTGGGTGTGGAGTCTGCTTAAGATTCTCTCTCTCTCTCTGTCTCCCTCTGCCCCTCCCCACCAAACCCCAGCTTGTGCCTACATTGTCTCTCTCTCTCTCTCAAAAACCAGAACAAAAAAAAAAAAAACAAAAAAAAAAAAACCAGAACAAACCAAAAAAACCCAAAGAATTAGCATGAAAATATAATGTAAAAAGATCACATTAGTATTTTTAGATCGATTCTCTGCAGTGGCCAATATACCGTGCTAAATATTAAGTTGTATAAAATACATCATTTTATATTTGGTTATAAATATCGGGTTAAATAAATTGGATTAAATAACATATGATTAAGATTGATTTCACCTCTCTTTTAGTGTGGCTACTGGAAAGGTTAAAAATCCCATATGCAACTTGCGTTTGTGGCTGCCATGTGTGGGTTGGTCTACATTTCTATGGGATAGAGCTGCTCTAGATCTGTGGGTAATCTTCAGCGTAACCCCATATCCTCCCCAATTGTCTCTCCCACCCCAGCCTTTCCCTTTCTGTCTCCTTCTCTACATTTTATACTCTTTCAGCAGGAAACTAACTCACTTCTACCACAAAATGGGAAAAAGAACAGCTAACATTTTTTTTTTAAGATTTATTTATTCGAGAGAGAGAACGTGCATGCCTCCACACAGAGGGAGGGATAGCAGAGGGACAGAAACTCAGGCAGACTGCTTGCTGAGCAGGGAGCCCTGAGGCTTGATCTCTCCCTGCAGAGATCATGACCTGAGCCCAAACCAAGAGTCAGAAGCTCAGCCAGCTGGGTACTCCGCTAACATTTTTAAAAAGGTTCTCTGTGCTAAGTGCTTTACCTGTCTTATGTCATGTAATCCCCCCAGCTATCCTCTAGGGTAGCTAACATTATTGACACAGAGCGGTTGAGCTGTGTGCCCAAGGTCATACAGCCAAGGAGTAGAGACGCTAGGATCCCAACCCCGAGAGTAGAGATGCTAGGATCCCAACCCCAGGTAGCCCGTCTCCCAAACCTGTCTGCTCTATGCTGCATAAGAGAAATGGGAAGTTGGGACATCTGGACAGAAACCTCTTTGGAACAATCAATGGTGTTTTCCCATTGGCACTGCCGGGTTGCCCTGGGGAAGACATTGAAGCTAAAAAGCTAATGGCAGTTTCCTGAAATGTGCCCGTCAGTGCTGTGGATGGCATTGTGTCTCCCGAGTTGGGTCACTGCAGCTGAGACAGCACGCTCCTGACAATGTCTTACACATTAGGAGCCTACTGAGGAGGCTTTTAGCCTTGGAGGATGTGAACAAGTGGGTTAGAACCAATAAAAGGGGAAGTAGGGACTTCACGTGGCAGAGGACAAAGGAATGACCCAGTCGGGAGGGGCCAGGAATGCTGCACTGAAAACTGGTGAACAGAAGGAGGTGAGAGGCATATTGTCTATGATGAAAGACCCTCAGGTTTTTCAGGAGGAAAATATGTAAGATGTGTGAACAATAAAACAGCCAACATGGGGTGGTCACACCAGTTGGATTTCTAGAAAGAAGACTTAGCTGTTGACCTGGCCGGTCGACCACATTGAAGTCCCTTAAGCTGTGACCTCAAACCACAGTGCCTCGTCCAGTGGCAAAGTTGGCTGCTCGTTGATTATTAAGAATAATATTTAAGTACCCAACATGGCAGAGGATTTATTTTGTAGGTGTTTTAAAGGGGATGGCAGTGTTATACCACTCCGATCCCATGCTTTAGAGAGCAGAGAGGAGAGGGTGGGGTCAGTGTTCGCTCGGTGGCTGGTCCCCGGAGCTCCCTCACCCACGCCACAGCCTAGGACCCCGAAGGAATGCATCTGCCCCTTGTTTCCAGCAGAAATGAAGTTTAGAACAAATGCTTTAATGGATGATACAAGAGAATGAAAGGGATTGTGGTAGGTCAGATGATGCCAGACAGCAGGAAGGGGAGAGGATGATAAGCACAGGGAACTCAGAAGGTTTAGGGACTTGGGGATTACGGTGCAATAATGTGGTTAGAGGAGTGCCTTGAATCCAGGTAGACTGGGTTTAGATCTCAGAGCTGGCACTAAGAGCCTTATGTGTGGAGCTGTCCCCGCTCCCCCAACAACCAATTCTCTGCCAGCTGGGTGTCCCTTAATCCATTCAGGGCTGTTACGGTGCCTGAAGTTATAGGGCTGACCTTATCTACCCACAGGGAAAGGGCTTGGTCCCGCTGTGGATGCCAGATGCAAAGAGGGGAGCCCGGGCTATTCACACTTGGGCCTGGCTGACTATAAACTTGAAGTTCCCGTACTGCCACCCCCTACCGCCCCCGTCAGGTTTAGCAATTTAATCCATCAGCTCAGAGAACTCGGGGAAAAAACTTCACTGACTACTTTGCTTGTTTGTCATAAAGGGTACAACCGGTGCCAGTTGGTGCCAGAGAACGGGAGTTGGAAATCACCAGCTAAGGCCCCAGGCATCACGGACCAGAGACAAGCAGTCCCCTGGGGGCTCTTTCCAAATCCTGACCCAGAGGATCTCCGAGCACAATGCAATGACCACAGCTTCATGTCACTTTTGGGGGTGTTGGTTTTTTACGCAGTCATAGATAAATGGACCCAGGTGTTCCCCTTCAGAGTGGTAAGGATCAGAGAGGACATACGGAGACCACCTAATCTGGGGCCTGACCTACCGCAAATCTCACAAATGGTAGCTCTTACCTTCATTATTGAAAATGAAAGGATCATAAACAACTTGCTGTGTTTGGTCTCTCAGTCTCCTTTGCCCCCCTCCTCCCCACCCCCCACACTTCCAAGAAATCTCAGAGTCAAGTTGGAGTAGCCAAGACCCTCCTCCCCAAGTTCCAACTACCTTCTTCCACCCAGAGGTGGTGAGGGTCTTTATTTATTTTATTTTATTTTATTTTATTTTCCATGTTCCAAATGGTGAGGGTCTTAAAGGTGCTTCCAGCTGGTCTGAAGCCAGTTTTGTGTTAAATCAAGCCTCTCTGCCCACCTGTCTTTATTCTCTTGCTTTCTGGAAGCCCAAATCCACTTTGACCTGGGGCTGACCCTCAAATTACCCAGCGGGCTCTCTGCCAACCCAGGTCCTCTGATCCTGTAAAGCGGGGGAGGCCAGGTGTTTAACCTGCAGGGCCTGGGCTGGCCATGGAACAGCTTTCCCCGCTCCCTCCCTTGGCCCTCAGTTTGACTCAGCCCGTGGAATCTTGCCGCAGGATCCCATCATTTCTCTGGGCTCCCATGTGCCAAAGATGCAGGGAACAAAGGTCCTCCGCCCTCTCTTTGTGGCTCTTAGGCACACGGACTCCACCCATTCACTCTGAGGTGTGTCTCCATAGAGGGGCGTCTCCTGCCAAGCGGCTCTTCCTCTGATTTTTCTTATTCTCTCCAGGTCGGGTTGTGAAACACTTGGCACTAACAGGGACCCGGAGTCTGAGATCAAACAAACCAAAGCAAAGTTCGTAACCATGGAAACGAACGATGGCTTCAGATGATGGCTATGCCCAGGTGAGGCAAGCCCAAGAGCTTCCTCTGCTTTTGGCGCCGACGGCCCCGGGGAGCTAGAGGGGAACCGGCACAACTGCCCCGCGTCCTATTATCCGTATGGAACTGCCGAACGGTAGATCCACGTGGGGGTAAATACGCTCATGGTTCCCGCTGTATGGATGAGCAGACGAAGCCTGGAGGATTTATCTGGGGCCACAGAGCCAAAATTAGACAAAGCTGGGATTTGAGGCCAATCTGTCCGATTGAACGTCTAGCCTCCCGACCCCCAGCTGTACCACATCCTCTGCTATAAATGGCAGCTCTGCTGCTGGGGGTACACGTTGGGGGTACACGTTTGGGGTACACAGAAGAACCCTGTGAGCTCCATGGATCTTTCCCGAAACCCTATTCCATGTGAGGTACTGTCAGGAGCTGGGCAGGATGAAAAATGACGGAGACAGAGGAAGATAGAAGATAGTAAAGAAACAACACATCTTTCTAAAGGTTATTGGAGGGGCGCCTGGGTGGCTCAATGGGTTAAAGCCTTTGCCTTCTGCTCAGGTAATGATCCCAGGGTCCTGGGATCAAGCCCTGCATCAGGCTCTCTGCTCAGTGGGGAGCCTGCTTCCTCCTCTCTCTCTGCCTGCCTCTCTGCCTACTTGTGATCTCTGTCTGTCAAATAAATAAATAAATAAATAAATAAATAATAAAGGTTATTGGATAGAATGTCATGACCCCTTCCCCCACTTCTGTCATAGAGCTCTCGGGCAGTCAATGACAACCATTCAGGACATTTCCCTCAGCCGGAAGGGACACTCCAAAGACCTGGCCAGGGCTGAACTGTGTCCCACAAAAGGACATGCTGAATCCTAGCATGAATGGAGGGAAGACAATATGAAAAGACACAGAGCGAAGATGGCCATCTCCCAGCCAAGATGCGTCAGAGATTTCCAGCAACCACCAGAAGCTAAAACAGAGGTGTGGACTCACATCATTCCTGAATCTCCAAGAATGAACCAACTCTGCCAACTGACACATTGACTTTGGACTTCTGGCTTCCAGAACCGCAAGAGAGTAACATTTTTGCTGCTTTAAGCCAGCCGGTCTGGGGCGCTTAGTCATCACAGCCCCAGGAAGTGACTACGTCCACCCTCCATTTCTCCGTGGTTCCTGTGCTGTGGGAGACAAGCAGTCTCTCCTTAACCTTCTGATCTCACGTTCTTCCTGGGTCTCCTCGAAGACCTCCAAATCCTTCACCTAAGTTCGTGTCCTTCCAACCAGCTCGTCGGCTAGGAGTGCGCCCTCCTACTCCAGGGCTACCCAGGTGCCCCTATTTACATATACTTATTGAGCACCTGCTGTATGCTAGGCATGGTGCTAAATGCTGGAGAAATGCACCAGGTAAGAATGCTTTCTGCAGTGAATGACGGGACACGTAATGGACTTAAACCATAAGTACATTTATTGTTCATTTAACAGGCAGTCTGGAGGGTGGTGGGACCCAGGTTTTCCAACCTTTTCTGCTGCCCTCAACAGGTTGGCTTTGAGTCTTGTGTTTGTTGCCTCATGGTCTTGAATGATGACCCCACTGACTGAGATGGATGTTATAAGTCAATGTGTGTCCCCCCAATATTCCCGTGTTGGGAGTCCTAACCCTCAGTACCTCAGAATGTGCCTATACTTGGAGATAGGGCCTTTAAAGAGGGGGCTGAGGTACCATGAGGTTATATGGGTGGGCTCTAATCCAGCACGACTGGTGTCCTTACAAGAGGAGATGAGGATCCAGAAAGGCACAGAGATACCTGGGATGCACTCAACTGGAGGAAAGACCATGTGGGCACAGAGAGAGGGAGCCATCCGTAAGCCAAGGAGAGGGGCCTCAGGAGAAACCAACCCTGCCAACACCTTGATCTTGGACATCCAGCTTCCAGGCTGTGAGAAAATAAATTTTTTAAAAGATTTTTATTTATTTATTTGAGACAGAGCACAAGTGGGAGAAAAGGCAAAGGGAGAGGGAGAAGCAGACTCTCTGCTGACCAGGGGACCAATTCAGGGCTCCATCCCAGGACCCTGCGATCGTGACTTGAACTGAAGGCAGACGCTTAACTGACTGAGCCACCTGGTGCCCCAATTAACTTGTTGTTTAAGCTGCCCAGTCTGCGTATTTTGTTACGGCGGCCCTAGAAAATGAATACAATGGGGAATATAGGGACGACCAGGCTGGCGGTGGGAGGGAGGCGGGGGGAGGAAGCCAGCTTCTGTGCACTGATTTAAGCTCTTCTCATCAATCAGGCTCAGCCAGGCTCCCCCCATGCCCCCAAGTCACACTGCACGTCCTAGAGACCTCACTCACCCTGGGACTTGTGTCAATGCCCACTACACTGTGAACTGCTCATTCTGTGTTGCATATCCCACAAGGTTGTTTTGAAGGGAGAGAGATGTGTTGTTCCTTTGTTTACCTCATGCTGAGCTATCTCTGTGTGCTGGAGTCACGTTCGTTCTCCACGCACCTGCATGCGTAAAGGTCTGTGGTTTAACAGAATTAAAAGAAAGCGATCATGAGTTGGAGAACCTAATGAAGTGCCCGAAGATGTTGCAGGTTTTCCAAGTCCTTCGTGACAGAGTAGAGGGTGAGTCTTGGCACTAATCCTGAGAGTGCCGGGGTGGCCCACATTCCTGAAGTCCGGTGCAGACTGGGTGTGTGTGTGTGTGTGTGTGTGTGTGCAAGCAGACGCCCATGTGTGTCTAATGAGGCTGTGAGCAGGGACGAGGTAGACAGATGGCTCCTGGGGTGGGAGGCTGGTTTCCCTCCCCCTCCTGCTGAGCCCTCACAGGTTTCCAGGTATGGGACCGGCTAACATGGGCTGACAAACATTAGGATAAAACAAGTCGAAAAAAGACACCAAATTTAAACAGTGGGGTTTGAGGTGCCTGAAGAAGAAACATTGGGATTTCAGTGTTTGGCGTGTGGAAAGAAATGAACCAGAGATCAGCAAACACCAGGTATGATAACTGGATTTAAGAGGCTGTCAAGAAAAAATTATTCTGAGACTTGTTAAAATGGCAAGGAAGACTTTATTTAGGACGATCACCGTAGGTGTCAAGACTAGTGCAATAGGGGAGAGACCCAGCTCAATTCTGAGGACAAGTGGGGATTTTTAGTGGAGGGTCAGCGTGAGGGGGGCCAAGAGGTGGGAAATTAGGAAGAGGAGACATCCTGGGGTAGGGAGATAAATGGACCTAACAGGGTTCCTACTAAAGGCGGGCCAAGGACTAGTACCTCAAAGGTTGGGGATGAGGAACTTAATCAGATAGGAAGAGTGACTAGATAACAAGGATGGGAGATTTCTTTCCTTTCTTTCTTTCTTTCTTTCTTTCTTTCTTTCTTTCTTTCTTTTTTAAGTAATCTCTAGGGTCACCTGAGTGGCTCAGTAGGTTAAACATCTGCCTTCAGTTCAGTTTATGGTCCCAGGGTCCTGGGAACAAGCCCTGAATTGGGCTCCCTGTTCTACAGCAAGTCTGCTTCTCCCTCTCCCTCTGCCTCTGCCTGCCACTCCCCCTGCTTGCGCACGCTCTCTCTCTCTCTCTCTCTCTCTCTCTCTCTGTTAAATAA
This sequence comes from Pteronura brasiliensis, assembly GCA_004024605.1. Classification (NCBI taxonomy): domain Eukaryota; kingdom Metazoa; phylum Chordata; class Mammalia; order Carnivora; family Mustelidae; genus Pteronura; species Pteronura brasiliensis. The sequence goes on from PJEN01003665.1 coordinate 81,961, forward strand.
ATCAATAAAATCTTAAAAGAAAAAAAATCTCTACACCAACTTTGGACTCAAACTCACAACCCTGAGATCAAGAGTCATATGCTCTACCGACTGAGCCAGCCAGGTGCCCCCCAATAGGGGGATTCTCTTTATAGTGACAAGGCAGGACTCTTGCTAAAACTGAGGGTAAGGGTCAGGGTCAATGCCCAGAAGAAGACCCAGATGAACCTGACGTTTGATCTAGGAGAGAGTTTTGTCAAGGCAGCCCCACTGAGAAGCACATACAGAATGAGCAGGGCTAAACAGGTTTTAGAATGTAGAACTAAACTATATTGTGTCATATCTGTAACTAAGTATAATATTTTATACATTATGTTTTATACATATTGTATTTGTAACTATTATTTTTTCTCAAAGTAGATTTGATAGATGATAATGAAATCTAGACCCAGTCCAGCAAAAAAACATACTAAAATTTTCAGTCTCCTATTTCCTGAGAAGTTAACATTTTGATGAATCCTGATGAAATCTCGTGCCAGCACATCAAAAGATTTAGGAGGTTTTGGCTTAAAATTGTCTCAAAGATTTTGCAACTATGACTGTGAAATCAGTCTCGTTAATCTTTGAGAACTACGAAGAAAGAAAGAAGCACTAGAAGGTCAGCGTTGGACAAAGTTTGCCTCAATTGTATACAGAATCTGGAGCCATTCACAGAATGTTCCCTAGATAAACTCTGTCTTAGGAATGTGCAGGAACTCACTGGGACCATGAAGAAAAGCAGTGGAGAGAATCCTATGTAAGTCAGGAAAGTGGTTCCCTGTGGGGAAGGAGGCAATTCCTTCTTGGGCAAGACTCACCACAGGGTTCTTGGATTCTCCCAACATTCAATTTACGGATTGTGGATAGTTCCAAGGGTGTTTGACTCAGAGTTATTTATCAATTAGTACATATTTATATTTTAGGTACCTTTATGTAATGCACTGTATTACACAGTTAAAAGCTTTAAAAAATAGTTTCTTTTAATTTTCAATAAACAAACGCATGGAGGCTTCTGGAGATTACAAACCAAAATAATCCTTGGGAAAAAGAATTCTAGGATAAGTGACGAAACTGACAGTGTGAGTACTTGGCAAAGAAAGCGGTGATGCTAGACTCCAGCATGGGTTTATTTAGAATAAGCTGGGCTAAAAGCATCTGAATTTTGTTTTGCATAGAATTATGGGCTAGTGGGTCGTGGATTGTACAGAGCATCTGGAAAGAACTCTCGAGATATGCTTGTGGACCAAACAGAAACGTGGGCTGGCCCAAAGGAAGTTTCTCTGGCGGATGTGAGGGTGGTTTGCTGTGGATGGTCTAGAGCATGGTGGAGGGGTGCCTGGGTGGCTCAGCCGGTTAAGCTGCGGCCTTCAGCTTGGGTCATGGTTCCAGGGTCCTGGAATCCAGCCCCGAATTGGGCTCTCTGCTCAGCGGGGAGCCTGCTCCCCGCCCCCCCCCCACCTGCTACTCTGCCTACTTGTGATCTCTCTCTCTCTGTGTCAAATAAATAAAAACAAAATCTTTAAAAAAAAAAAAAAAGCATGGTGGCAAAGGTTTTGATGCCCTTTCTGGAGAGCGGTCAGGTCTATACAGTGTTGTGTTACCACATGTCTAATGGCCATCTCTCTGCGGGAAAAAAGCCCTGATTTGTAGTATTTGACAATTTCTGTGGGATACATTAAAAAAGAAAAGATTTTATTTTTAAGTAATCTCTCCATCCAACATGGGGCTCGAACCTGCAACCCCGAGATCAAGAGTCGCACACTCTACTGACTGAGCCAGCCGGGCACCCCTGTGGTAACAGCTTTAATCAAGAGCCCAGTGGAAGTGATTCTAAAACGCCGGGGATAAAGGTATGTAACTCCCACTCTGGTGCTGGAGCACTCTGGGAAAGCCCTCTGAGAGCCCCAAGCTGCCACGTAAGGTTTGCCATTGAGAGACATGCCAGATACGTGAACAAAGCTGCTTTGGACTACACAGCCTCAGCTACCCAGTGACCCCCACCAATGCCAGGAGAAACAACAGTATCATAGATAGAAACACAGACTTGCCTAAATGTCTGACTTCCGAAGTCATAGGCTATAATAAAATGCTTCTGCTAAGCCACTAAGTTTCAGGGCAGTTTGCTCTGCAGCAGATCATTGAAATACTTCCCACAGCCTCTCATCTCCTTTCTGACTTGTCTTTCTCTACATCAGAGGCTTCGAAAGGGGGCCACTCAAATGCTGAGCCTTCCTTACCACTAGGTGTGGCCATGTGACAGTTTTTGCCTATGAGATATAGGCAGAAATCCCTGGGGAGATTTTCTCTTTCTGGATTAGGAAGGCAAATACTTAAGAGGAGAGGATTTTTGCTCTTTGTACTTTGTCATGTCTCATTTTTCCTGCATGGAATGTACATATGATGGCCTGAGGTTTTGCAGCTATTCTGTGCCAGGAAGAGAAATTTGGTTCCAAAAGTAGAGAAGGGCAGAAATCCTGGGTTATCTGCCTCTGGATCTCTAGTGACATGGAAAAAGTAAAATCTTACTTGCTGAAGCCCTTGTTTGTTGGGACAGCTGTTAATCACAGCTGGAAGCAATTCCAATTTATTTTAGAGAAGTCAATTTGTAGCAAGTTGGATGAAGGAAACAAAGAAGTTAAATCAGGGCAGGTTTCTTGGGTGTGTGACCTGTGCAATCACACAGGGGCCCACACAGAGAAGGGCCACACTTGGTTTAATGCTCTCCTAGCTTTACCTCAAAATTCTGAATAATTTTTGAAAAAGAGGCCTTGCATTTAAATTTTGTATCTTTCTTTATCTTTAAAGTAATTTCTACACCCGACACAGGGTTCAAACTCACAACCCTAAAAAAAAAAAAAAAAAAAAAAAAAAGCTCACAACCCTAAGATCAAGGGTCACATGCCCCACCAACTGAGCCAGCCAAATGCCCCCGCATTTTCATTTTGTGCTGAAGCCCACAAGTTAGTCAGTTCTGGGTTTAATGAATCTTTGTGATCCTAAATGGAATTTGTATGTAAGTTGTATCATCAAACTTGGTCACTCAGGATTTTTCTTAAAGGCACGGAAGAGGACCTAGAAAACATAATGAAATTTGTAAACAGCCCCAAATTTGATATATTGTTAATTAGATGACAACTTTAATATTCATTTTTAAAGTTTATTTATTTATTTATTTATTTGACACAGAGAGAGAGCGCAAGCAGGGGGAATGGCAGGCAAAGGAGAAACAGGCTCTCTGCCCAGCAAAGAGCCCGATGTGGGGCTTGACCCCAGGATCCTGGGATCATGACCTGAGCCAAGGCAGTGGTTTAACTGATTGAGCCACCCAGACACCCCAGATTTAATATTTAAAATAAAATTTAAATAGTCATGAAGCCCAGAGCAAGATGACATTTACGAAGAGATAAATGAGAAGCCCTGTCTTTGGGATTGTAAAAAAATATTTTATTTATTTATTTTAGAGAGAGAGAGATTGAGTGGGGGGAGGGGTAGAAGGGGAGGGAGGAGGACAAACAGATTTTGCACTGAGCACAGAGCCTTACCCGGGGCTTGATCTCATGACGCTGAGATCATGACCTGAGGCAAAACCAAGAGTTGGATGCTTAACCGACTGAGTCACCCAGGTGCCCCTGGGAATTTTTGTTAAACACACAATGTCGGAGCTATCCATGTGGAAGGAGCTGGTGGGAGTCTCGGAGTTTGCCATTGCCATGACCAACCGTGTGTCCAAAGTAAATCACCACTTCTTTGGAGCATGATATTGTCACATGCACGGGAAGGGATTTAGTTGGGTAATTCCAGGTCAATCTAATGATTCTAAGTGAGCTACTGACTTGGGCTTGGAAATCTTTTTGTCATATAGTAAATTTTAGTAATAGCATTTCGTCTGGGAAGGAGCCACGTAAATATTTCCTTAAAGCTTGGAGCGGATATGGTACCAGGTGAGTGGGTAAGAACTGGGACCAACAGACCTTGTCCAGTCTTCTTTACTCCAGTGATACATACAAGGACACACATATATTTACATAGTAAATATAAACACATGTACACATAATGGTTATAAGTGAAAATATCAAACAAAATATTTATGAACTCCTCGATTATCCTATTTTAGTAAAGTCACCCAGAATAGACCAATAAAATTTAAAAGTAATATATCTGCCAAGATAAAAATTGATGTAATATTTTATTAACATTTCCAAAAACATTTTCGTTAGAGAAGAGTAAAACAATAAAACTTAATCTAGGTACCCCAGGCTTGAAAGACTCTTATCAAAACAGCCTTTGTCTCCTTGTCTTTTGTAAGGATCCTATGAGGCAATCCAAGCAAAAGTTCTGGGTACACAGCGAACACTCAGTAAGTGAGCTCTTACAATAATACAATAACATATTGTTCTTCTAGTCATGGCCCAAACTACCAGCTAACATCTTCTTGGGCATCGAAGAAGTGCAATTCAGGGAAACCCAATCCATGAGAGCTAGATAATGAGGCTACCCATCCTTGAGGGGGAAATGTGAGTGAGTGGGAGAGAAGACTAGGGCTGCAAACTCGGTTCCCATTTCACCATTATTTCTAGCAGATTGTAAAACTGAATGTTCTTCAAATCAATGAGTCTGCAAGCCTGATGGTCACCAAGACAACTATGAGGCGCTGGCGCCACCTGCTGGTCACAAGGTAACAATTCTGTGAGGACGAAAGCGGGCTTTGGTAACTAGGGCAAACACACTTTGTTTTTACAGGACAGTGTGGCGGAAGGAAAATGGATTTTGGAATTAGTATACCTGAGTTCCACTCTCAGCTCAGCCACTCGCTGGTGGTCTTGGGTGAATTACTTAACTGTTCTTAAGTTTCCTTTCCTCTGCTGTAAAAAAAAGAGCTGCTAATAGGGTCTTTGAATGCAGTGAGGCTATGCCTGCTTGGGGGAGGTAGAGAATGGGTAAGTTTGCAAAGGGAGAAACAGTTTCCAGATCCGCAGCTTCCACCTGCCCTCACTCCCAGATTGTTCTGTCTGACAACGAGTGTGGATGAAGTGTCAAGCTGGTTTTCAGTCTCCCTCTTACAAAGGCTCTTCTCTCCCACCTCACAGAAGGAAGGCATCCCTTGTCATCTACCCTCCATCTAACTAAAGTGCCCATCCCCCCGGAAGGGGTGGAAGGTGATCCTGGGGCACCAAACAAAGGGACAAATGGGGATATCCGTGTCTGCAGTGAGAACGTGAATGATTAAGACAGAGTAGCCAGTCCTGATAAATCAGGTCATTTCCCATGCATTGTCTTAAGCAAAAGTAGAGTCCCTAATTGAATTGCTCATTACTAGATCATTAAAATTAATTTAATGAAAGATTGCTAAATGATTTCTGACATATTATGCTAACGGAATTTAAAAAATTGACTGGTATCGGTGTGATAAAACTCGTTCCAGACCGCCTTCTGATCTACGTGAAGCTAGTCTCTCAAGAAGATGCACCCTTTTAAAAATTATTATTAAATAATAATGGATTTGCAGGCAGTTGCAAAGACAATGCAGAGACATATGATGTAGTCTTCACCCAGGTTTTGCCCAGTGATTAATCATATGGAACTACAGGACAATTGCAAAACAGGAAACTGACACCAATGCAATGTGTATGTAGTTCTATGCCATTTTCATACATGAAGTCCAGAACTACTCCCTCACTATGAAGGTCTTCCTTACGCTGTCTCCTGTCATCCACCCCTACCCCACCATCGGTAAACCCTGGCAACCACTAATATGTTCTCCATCTCTATAATTCTGTCATTTCAAGAATGTTATATAAACGGAATGATACAGTATCTGACTTTTCCAGATTGGCTTTTTTTTTTTTTTTTTTTTTTTTAGTCTTTGTAATGCCCTTGAGATCCATCCAAGTTGTCACATGAATCAATTTTTTTTTATGCTGATGCATACATCTTTCTATATGAAGAATGGGGATAGAACTGATGCCGAAGCCTGATTCATCGTAGCAGTAAGTAATTTTTTTTACCAACAAGATAAACTCAGTGTCACCAACAAGATAAACTCAGTGTCACCAGAAAATCATCCATTTCATGAAGATATGTACTTCTGATAAAATTACTTTTTACACTTAATAGCTGTCAATATTTTGTTCTCTTAATCAATTCTATTACTAATTATTATAAATTAACCCAAACTAAAGAAAATTTAAACCTTATAACCTATGATCACAGGAAATGGCAAATATATTTTTTTAAGATTTTATTTATTTATTTGTCAGAGAGAAAGAGCGCACAAGCAGGCAGAGGCAGAGAGAGAAGCAGGCTCCCCACTGAGCAAGGAACCCGATGCGGGACTCGATCCCAGGACGCTGGGATCATGACCTGAGCCAAAAGCAGCGGCTTAATCCACTGAGCCATGCAGGCATCCTGGAAATGGAAATATTTCAATTTATATAATTCAGTTGGATAGGAATAATAGATGATTGACAAAAGATCTTCAAGCTTTTATTGTAATAAGAATTCAGTGGGGAATATGGAATAGAAGTAGCAGTTGAAGGGGGAAATGATGCCAGTTTCTGACCGGTAAAGAGTTTGTTCAGTGCTTTGTAAATGGATAAAGATGGGTATTAAGTCTCTGGGGTATTTAGGTTCCATCAGACACATTTGCAAGTGATCTGAGAGGCTTGCTTTGTGCTAGGAACACTTAACATGAGACCTGCCCTCTGAGCAAATTCCTACCTGCACTACAGAACTGTTAGCTATAAGCTCAGTGCGGTCCTGCAAATCTCTAGAACTTACTCCTCTTGCATAACTGAAACTTACACACACACATCCCCAAAAGCTCCAAGAGTTTTACTTGAAAATGTCAGTATCTCCAATATGGGAGAAATTACATCCTTTGCAACAACTTAAGCTTAACATGAAAAATGGTTTTTTAAAATGTTAAAACTTTAGAAAGCATCGGGGGTGGGGGGATTTTTTCAGAGTTCTTCTAGAATGTATGTGAACGAAAGTGGTGAATCACCGACGTTACCAAATGGTTTTGACAACAGGAGGTAATGCCTGTGACACAAACAGGGAATGAACCGGCCGAAAAACTGGGAGGCTCGGGAGGCGGATCCCTCCGCTTAGTTGGTAACTTTGGAAATCCACCTCTCCAGCGGTTCTGGCTCTAGATTCTGCTCTGAGAAGACCGTCCCTTGTGCTGGCAACACGGCTCCGGTGCCAGATAGTCCCGGACGCCCATCCTCCCAATTTGGCAATCCTAGCGCAACGAAGACTTCTCTCCCAATAGGTTCAGCGAAGTTGCAGGACTTGGGTCTTATTGGCCTGGCTTGGATCATGTGCCCATCCGTGAGCCAATAGACTGTGGCCATAGAAACGTAATGCTCTGATTGGCCAGTCCTGGGTCACGTGCCCACCCTCGTGGGGAAAGCGTTGGCCCAGCTCAAACCACCCGAACACCGGAAGGAGTAAGGGAAGACCGACGGTTTTACCGGAAGGGAGAATGGATAAGGGATGCGCCGGCGCGGTGGAGGGCTTCCTGTCGTCATCAGCGGAATTCACGGAGTTGTAGGGTTAGAGACACATCAGTCATGGATCTTGTTCTGAATGAGTGCGTGTAGGTCAAGGGCTTAGAGCAGAATGGCGTCCAGTACAAAGCACGAGTGTCCTCGGTCGGGCTCCCCGGAAGCAGGGCCGCGGGAGGATTCGCGTCCTGGGGATCGGCTGAGGGGCTGCTCTCAGGAAAAGCGGAGCGACGGAGGCAGGATGGGGCAGGCAGGCGGTGAACTCCGCGAAGGCGTGCTCTCCGCGGGAGCCCGGCTTCAGACTGATCCCACAGGGAGCTCTGGGGCTCCACGTGTCCGCCCAGCCGGTTCCGTTAGAGCAGGGGCCGACCTTTTGTCTATCTCGGTCGGGCAGTCGCCCGCTGTGGGCCGCGGGAGGTGGGCTGGGGGAGCATAACCTCCTGGGTCCCTTGCTCCTGCCCCCAGAGGGCAGTTCTCCGGAGAGGGGGTGGGTGTGAGCGGGAGCGAACTCTCGGAGCACCGCCGGTCTGGGTGAGGGAGTGAGGCGGGGCAGCAGCAGCATCTTCTACAGCTCCTGCCATCATTTTTTCGCGGGTATGGAGACAGCGATAAATAAGGAAGACTTCCTGTATTCCATCTGGGAATTTCATCTTCACCGCGTAGAATATGAGGAGCCCCACGTTGTTTCTCATGGAGTACTCCTGACCATCAAGGCAGAGGGGCCGGGGGGAGAGGGAGCTCAGCAGGCCAGTGAGAGGGCCGGAAGAAAGTTCTGGAAAAAATGGAACTTGAGCTGGCACTACAAGGGCTGGGAAGGCTCTGGATGATTGAGAGGGGAGAGAAGGTGTGGGGGAAGGCGAGGAAGTCCGTGCTTTCTCACAGCTTACAGCTAATTGGTGGACCGCTGGAAGGAGATGGATGGGGCCAGGGGAGCCACACATCTGAGACCCAAGACAGAAAGGCCAACCTCCAGATGGCCAGAAAGCAACATGCGACACAGTCACCCTCAACGTCCTGACAGCGATCCTCTGAGTGACACGTGTGTCATCACTGTGTCAGATGAGAACACTGAGGCCCAGAGAGGTTAAACTAGTGTTGAAAGTTGAACAGCTGGGAAGCAGTGGAGCAGGGTATGGGCCAAGTCATCTGGCTTGAGTTGGCACGTGGATCCTCTGTGCTGGCCTGCCACCATCTTGATGACTGCAGGGACCCAGGAAAGGCAGCGTGGCCCGGGCATGGTGGCCACAGTGAGCCACAGGGGAGCTAGCTGAGCAAGGCCCAGTGAGATGCACAGAGGCATCACCAAAACCTCAGGTAGGCCTTCTGCAGTCCTACGCCAGCCTGAAGGATGAAAAGCTGACTGGGCAACTGGGTGGCATAGTGGGGACCTGGAAGTGAGGAGTGAAGCCTCGGGGGGGACAGAGGGTGGGAGGAAGGAAAAACTGGGGCCAAGGTTGCAAGACAGCAAAGGGCACCAAGCGGGTGCTGGTCAAATGACTTCCCAGTGGACTCTGCCTCCCTGCCATTGCTGGGAACAGTGGGAGGAAGCCCGGTTCAGTGATTAGGCCCGGAGGCCCTAGATGCAAGTGAGCCCACCCTGGGCCAGCTCCTTCCCTGAAGACAGGATCCTGGCTGCACTGCCACTTTGGAAGCAGCTGGGATTTGTTTTGTTTTCTTTCTTTCTTTTTTTTTTCTTGTGGTAAAACATACTTAACATCATATTTACCATTTTAACTATTTGTAAGTGTACAAATCAGTGGCATTAAGTACATTCACCTTATTTTACAACCATTGCCGACACCCATCTCTAGAACTTTCCATCATCCCAACCCAAAATTTCATATCCCTTAAACAACAACTCCTCAGTTTCCTGTACCCCAGCCTCCCCATCATCTCTATTCTACTTTCTGAGTCTCTGAATGGGCCTATTCTGGGTACCTCACATAAGTGGAGTCACACAGTATATATCCTTTGGTGACCGCCTTACTTCATTGAGCCTCATGTCTTCGTGGTTCCTTCGTGTTGTAGCATGTAGTGTAAGTACCAACATGAAGTTTGAGGCTAAGGTGTTCATTTTAAAAGACATTCCTTCTGAATACACATATCACCAGCTGTGTGACACGGCCACGAGCAAAACGACCAGATAAGGAGCGAGACCTCCCCTACCCATGAAGTTCCTTTTATGGAAACCCTGAACAGCCTAGAAACCTGACCACTTGAGTGACTCTGCCTTCATTCTCCCGTGCCCTAATTCCTGCTCTGATGCCTCGAATTAGCCACTAGACACTCCACCCTCTGACCCTAATGAAGGTCCGCGCTTATCTCTCCCAGCACGACCAACAGAATGTATCAGAACTTTGTTTTTCTTAGGCCAGATAATATTCTGTTGTACGGATATATCCTCTTCTGCTTCTCCATTCATCTGTTGATGGACATTTGGGTTGTTTCTACCTTTAGCTCTTGCGAATGGCACTGCTATAAATGGTGCGCAAGTATCTGTTCGAGTCCGTTTTCAGTTCTGTTGGCTCCACTCCCAGCAATGGAATTGCTGGATCATATGGTAACTCTAAGTGAAACTGTTTTCCGCAACGGCCAGTCCATTTCACATGCCCACCAGCAAGGCACAAGGGTTCCAGTTTCTCCACATCCTTGCCAGTTCTCGTAATTTTCCATGCAGAGGGTTTTTTTTTTTTTTAAAGGATTTTTAGGTTTTATTTTTAAGTAATTGCTATGCCCAACATGGGGCTCGAACTCACAACCCTGACATCAAGAGTTGCATGCTCTACTGAGCCCGCCAGGTGCCCCACCACGGGGAGGTCTTGGGGCTCTCCATGCCAGCCCGCACTTCAAGCGGTTGGAATCAGAACCAGCAGTGGTGAGGCTCTGGCTTAGTTAACCATCTCCTGGTTCTCATCAGCTTCCCTCCCTCCCTGGCTCCAGACAGCCTCCCCAGCAAGAGCCTGTGTGATGACTCTTGTGTGGGGCCACACTGAAAAGTGTCACCTCACCACAGTTCCCTGGGACCCTGAGCCCCGACGCACAACCCTACCCCCCTCCAATGCTGCCCAGTCTACCCTTTAAGGATACATTTTTGGAAATGAACACCTCCTTAGGTATTAGGAGTTTCTAGGTTAAAAAATGCAGGTGATAACCCACTTTTACCAGAATTTGAAGCTTATGGAGCTTTAAAAATTTTTTATAAAGTTTATTTTTTAAGTAATCTCTACACCCAACATGGGGCTCAAACTCACAATCCCAAGATCAAAGACGCATGCTCTTCCAACTGAGCCAGTCAGAGACTCCAAAATCTAAAAGAATTTTTTTACTGAAGTTTAATTAACATAATGTATTAGTTTCAGGTGTTCAATACTGTGGTTCAACAATTCTGTACATCACTCAGTGCTCATCTCAGTGAGTATGTCACTCAGTACTCTTAATCCCCTGATCTATTTCACCCATCCTCCTACCCACCTCCCCTCTGGTGACCATCAGTTTGTTTTCTATTCTTTTCAGTCTGTTCTGTTTTTTTGCCTCTTTTTTTCTTTGTTCATATGCTTTGATTCTTAAATTCTTAAATTCACATGAGTGAAATCATATTGTATTTGTCTTTCTCTGACTGAATTATTTCACTTAGCATTATACCCTTTATATCTATTCATACTGTTGCAAATGGCAAGATTTTGTTTTTTATGGATGAGTAATATTCCATTGTGTGTGTGCGTGCATATGTGTGTGTGTGTACACACAATCTCTTTTATTGCCCCCCCCCAATCTCTTTTATCCATTCATCAGTGGCTTCCAAATCTTGGCTATTGTAAATAATGCTGCAATAAACACAGGGTGTACTTATCTTTTTGAATTAGTGTTTTCATTTTCTTTGGGTAAATACCCAGTAGCGAAACTACTGAATCATATGGTAATTCTAATTTTAATTTTTTTACAAACTGCCCTACTGTCTTCCACAGTGGCTGCACCAGCTTGCATCCCTAACAACTGTGTGTGAGTGTTCCTTTTTCTCCATATCCTTGCCAATACTTGTTTCTTGTGTTTTTGACACTAGTCATTCTGACAGGTGTGAGGTGATATCTCATTGTGGTTTTGATTAGTATTTTCCTGATGATGAGTAAGGTTGAGCATCTTTTCATGTGTCTGTGGCCATCTGTACATCTTCTTTGGAAAAATGTCTATCCATGTCCTATTCTCATTTTTTAATTGGATTATTAGTGTTTTTTGGTGTTGAGTTTTATAAGTTCTTGATATATTTTGGATATTAACCCTTATTGGGTTAGGTCGTCTGCAAGTATCTTCTCCCATTCAGTAGGTTGTCTTTTTGTTTTGTTGATGGCATCAGCTGTAGAAACATTTTTCTATATATGCCTCCTTTGGCAAGGAAAACAAAAGCAAAATAAAACTATTGGGACTATACTCAAATAAAAAACTTTTGCACAGCAAAAGAAACCATCAACAAAACAAAAAGGACAACCCACTGAATGAAATCAACCTTTTCATTCATCAGGGAGAGTCCCTGGCTTGGTGTGGAATCTTTGAGATCTAGAAAATTCCACCATGAGATTTGCAAATTTAATAAAATAAATATATTTATATAAATTATTAATCCATTAAATTAATGAAATAAATCAGACTTAGTTAATGTCCATTCTGCCCCATATTCTGCTGAGCACAAAGAGACCATCGGTTTACCCCGTATTGTTGGTTCTTACAAAGATAAACTGTGTTTAATAAGGTTGATTACAGGGTTTCTCAGCAGTTTGTAAAGCCAGATGGCTCCATGCAACATGGCATCCAGGATCCATCTTCAGAAAGCTCCCCCGGTCTGGCGGAAGCTCCTTCCCTGGGGCTTTCTGCTTCTGCATGCTTGAAGCTATAGCTTCTGAAAAGAAGTCAGCAGACCTCATGTCCTTTGATTCCATCTGTTTTTTTTTTTTTTTTAATTTTTTGAGGTTTATTTATTTATTTGGTGGGGGAGAGGCAGAGGCTGAGAGAGTCCCAGGCAAACTCTGCATTAAGCACGGAGCCCAATGCAGGACTTGATCTCACAACCTTGAGATCACGTCCTGAGCAGAAATCAAGAATTGGACATGCACCTGACTGCGGTGAATTATTTCAGCTTTTTAAAAATCTGGAGACTTCACATAAAATCTAACTTTCCAGATTCTCTTACAAAAATGATGTGGCAACACTAGATGCTGTATTGCCACAAGGCAAGCGGTGACTGGAACAGATTATTACTACTGTTTTTTTTTTTTTTCTTTAAATTCGGTTAATTAACATATAGTATATTATTCATTTCAGAGGTGGAGTTCAGTGACTTCTCAGCATTGTATAACAGCCAGTGCTCATTACATCATGTGCCCTCCTTAATGCCCAAGAATCTCTTATGGTTTATCTCCCTCTGATGTTCTCTTGTTTATTTTTGTCCTCCCTTGCCCTATGATCCTCTGCTTTGTTTCTTAAATTCCACATATAAGTGAGATCATATGATAATTATCTTTCTCTGATTGACTTATTTTGTTTAGCATAATACCCTCTAGTTCCATCCACGTCATTGCAGATGGCAAGATTTCATTCTTTTTGATGACTAATATTCCATTGTGTGTGTGTACCCCATCTTTATCCATGCATTTGTTGGTAGACGTCTGGGCTCCCTCCATAGTTTGGCTCTTGTGGCCGTTGCTGCTATAAACATTGAGAGGCAGGTGCCCTTTGGGATCACTACATTTGTTATCTTTGGGGCAGGTACATAGGAGTGCAATTGCTGGGTCATGGGATAGCTCTATTTTCAACTTTTTGAGGAACCTCCATACTGTTTTCCAGAGTCGCTGCATCAGCTTGCATTCCTGAACCAACAGTGTAAGAGGGCTCCCCTTTCTCCACATCCTCACCAGTATCTGTCATTTCCTGACTTGTTAATTTTAGCCATTCTGATGGGTGTGAGGTGGTATCTCATTGTGGTTTTGATTTGTATTTCCCTGATGCAGAGTGATTTTGAGCATTTTTTCATGTGTCTGTTGGCCATTTGTATGTCTTCTTTGGAGAAATGTCTGTTCATGTCTTCTGCCTATTTCCTTTAAAAAAATTTTTTTTTAAAGATTTTATTTATTTATTTGATAGGGAGAGACACAGCGAGAAAGGGAACACAAGCAGGGAGAGTGGGGGAGGGAGAAGCAGGCTGCCGCTGAGCGGGAAGTGTGTCGTGGGGCTGGATCCCAGGACCTTGGGATCATGACCTGAGCTGAAGGTGCTTAATGACTGAGCCATCCAGGCATCCCTTCTGCCTATTTCCTGATTGGATTATTTGTTCTTTGGGTGTTGAGTTTGGTAAGTTCTTTATAGATCTTGGTAATTCCATCTGTTTGGATTCTCTTTGGGAACTGGGTCTTCAAACTCTCAAACTCCTCTTGTACTCTCACTTCTCAGGGAACGGTTACTCCCTGCAGAGTTCCAAGGACTGTATCTTGATGATTCTAAGGGAAAGCAGTTGGCATTTTTCCTTCATTATTTAGATTTCAGTTTGTCAAACCGAAATTATTGCCTTTGGTGACAATAGTAATGAAGTCGATGAAGGAATTAATTGGGCATTAATTCATTCAGTGGATTCCCATTGCAGCCATACTGATGGTTAATTTCATGGGTCAGCTTGGCTAGGCAATGGTCCCAGTTGTTTAGTCAAACACCAGTCTTGATGTGTTTGTGAAGGTATCTTCAGACTTTGGGTAAGGCCAGTTACCCTGCACAAGGTGAGTGGACCTATCCAGTCAGTTGAAGACAATCAGTTGAAGACCTTAAAAGACTGAGGCCCATAGAAGAGGAGGCAATTCTGCCTCCAGTCGGACTGCAGACTCAAGACTCTAACTCTTGCCTGGGTCTCCAGCCCGCCCTGCATCTTTCAGACTTCCCAGCCCACAGAATCATATGAGCCAATTCCCTAAAATCAATCTCCTAAAATCAATCAATTTAAAGGGACTTCTTAAAATCAATCTCTTAAAGTATATGCATGAGTGCCGTGTGTGTGTGTGTGTGTGTGTGTGTGTGTACATATACATACTGTATATGGGTTCTGTTTCCCTGGAGAACCCTGACTGATACAGCCATTCTGCAGGATAAAAACAACAGACTCTGCTTTCTCAGGAACTTAATTTTAAAGACTACATAAAGGCTGGAATTTAGTATTGCCGGAATTACCTTCATGAATCTTGGGTTCTCAGTATGGGACCATCTTTCCACAATATGCTGATGAGTGACACATTAGCTGTCCAAAATAGTCCTCTTCCCTGATACCAGAGATGAGCAAACTGCTGTTCCTATGTTTATTTTCAATTGAGCATCAGTTGAAATAATCACTTGAGGATACAGGGCCTTGTTATATCAAAAATAAGCACCTAAACTACATCAAACTAAAAAGCTTCTGCACAGCAAAGGAAATAAAGTGTAAAGGCAACCTACTGAATGGGAGAAAATATTTGCAAATCATTATCTGGCAGAGTTCATATCCAAAATATATAAAGAACTACAACTCAACAGCGATAAATCAAACGATCTGATTTTAAAATGGGTGGAGGGGCGCCTGGGTGGCTCAGAGGATTAAGCCTCTGCCTTCGGCTCAGGTCATGGTCTCAGGGTCCTGGGATCGAGACCTGCATCGGGATCTCTGCTCAGCAGGGAGTCTGCTTCCCTCTGTCTCTCCGCCTGCCTCTCTGCCTACTTGTGATCTCTGTGTGTTAAATAAAAATCTTTAAAAAAATAAATGGGTGGAGGATCTGAACAGACCTCTTCCCCAAAAAGATATACAGATGGCCAACAGACACATGAAAGATGTTCAACATCAATGACCATTGGGGAAATGCAAATCAAAACCACAACGAGCTATCATCTCACACCTGTCAGAATGGCTAGTATCAAAAAAGACAAGAAATGACAAATGTTGGTGAGGATGTAGAGATAAGGGTACCCTTGTATACTGTTGGTAGGAATGTAAATTGGTGTAGCCACTGTAGAAAATAGAATGGCAGTTCTTTAAAAAAAAAAAAAAATTGAGGGGCTCCAGGCTTGGCTCTCAGTTGGGAGAGTATGCAACTCTTGATCTTGGGGTTATGAATTCAAGTCCCACGTTGGTGATAAAACAGGTATATTTGGAGGTGCCTGGCTGGCTCAGTAGGAGGAGCACATGACTCTTGATCGTGGGGTCATGAATTTGAGTCTTACATTGGATATATAGCTTATTTTAAAAATTAAAAATAGCGCTACTATATCATGCAGCAATTCCACTTTTGGGTATTTATTCTAAGAAAATGAAAACACTTAATTTGAAAAGATATCTGCACCTGCATGTTCCCTGAAGCATTATTTACAATGGCGAAGACATGGAAACAACCCAAATGTCGATGGATGGATGACCAAAGGTGTGGTACACAGTGAAATCCTGTTATTTGTAACACATGGGTGGACCTTGAGGGCATTAAGCTAAGTGAAATAAGTCAGAGAGAAAGGCAAATACCAAATAATCTCACTTATATGTGGAAACTAAAAAAAAAATAAAGAAACAAGCCCATAGATACAGAGAACAGATTTGGTGGCTGCAGGCCAGGGGAGGAATGGGTGAAGGGGAAAAAAAAGTATGGTCTTGTGGCTATAAAATAAGTAAGTTCTGGTGATGTAAGGTACAGCATGGTGACTACAGTTAATAATACTGAGTTTCATATTTCAAAGTTGTTGAGAGAGTAGATTCTTTAAAGATTCATCATAAGAAGAAAAAATTTATAACTAGGTTTGGTGACAGATGTTAACTGGAAATGTAGTGATCATTTCACAATGTATACGAATATGGAAAAATTATGTTGTATGCCTGAAACAAATGTAACGTTGTATGTCAATTATATACCTCAATAAAACTTTCTCTTTTCAGAGAGAGAACATGCATGTGGGGGTGGGTAGGGGAGGAGGAGAGGGAGAGGAAGAGAGAGCGAACTTTAAGCAGGCTCCATGCCCAGCACGGAGCCTGACACAGGACTCCATCTCATGACCCTGAGTATGACCTGAGCCAGAACCAAAAGTCCGAAGCTTAACTGACTGAGCCACCCAGGCACCCCAAGAGTGAAGACATTTTTTGAATCTAAAGGAACAAAAATTGATTCCATACCTGCTGTGGGTGAAGTACTGTGATAAAACCAAGGTGAATAAGATGTTATTGCTCTCTTCATGCAACACAGTCTAGTAGGAAAGTTAAGACACGTGTAGTGGGGCGCCTGGGTGGCTCAGTGGGTTAAAGCCTCTGCCTTCGGCTCGGGTCATGATCCCAGGGTCCTGGGATCGAGCCCTGCATCGGGCTCTCTGCTCGGCGGGCTCGGGCTCTCTGCTCGGCGGGGAGCCTGCTTCCTCCTCTCTCTCTGCCTGCCTCTGCCTACTTGTGATCTCTCTCTCTGTCAAATAAATAAATAAAATGTTTAAAAAAAAAAAAGACACGTGTAGTACACAGGCCCACATTTTGGTGTCTAAATCCCATTACCAACTAAGAGGAACCTGGGATTCTTTGAGAAAGACCAAACCTCAGGTCTTTGGCAGGGAATGTAGAAGGGGAGTGATATTTCTTTTCTTTTCTTTTTTTTTTTTTTTAAGATTTTATTTATTTATTTGACAGAAAGAGATCACAAGTAGGCAGAGAGGCAGGCAGAGAGAGAGAGAGAAGAGGAAGCAGGCTCCCTGCTGAGCAGAGAGCCCGATGTGGGGCTCGATCCCAGGACCCTGGGATCATGACCTGAGCCGAAGGCAGAGGCTTTAACCTGCTGAGCCACCCAGGCGCCCTGGGAGTAACATTTCTATCACAGAAAGCAAGATCGAAGACCAGTGGTGTCCTGTCATGAAAACTGAGAACCAAGTTGAAAGAGTGCCCACGGCTCCAAGGTGAGAAAATATGGGCATCAAAACCAATAAAGCACAACCTGAACGTCCACTGATGGGGGAACGGATAAACAAAATGTGTTTTATACATGCGACGGAGTATTATTCAGCCTTTAAAAGGAAGGAAATTCTGACACCTACTACAACATGGATGAACGTTATGCTAAGTGAAATAAGCCAGTCACAAGAAAACAAATACTGTGTGATTCCACTTATAGGAGATACCAGAGTAGCGAGATTCTCAGAGACGCAGAGTGGAAGGGTGGGCACAATTGCTGGGGGACGGGGACAGGGAGGTCTTATGTCATGGCTACAGAGTTGCAGTTTGAGATGATGAGAAAGTTCTGGAGATGGATGGTGGCCATGGTTACATAACAATGTGAATGTACTGAATGCCACAGTGGTGTTTCACTGTGGTGTATTTTACCACAACTTAAAAAAAATTGAGTGGTGCCTGGCTGGCTCAGTCTGTAGAGCATGTGACTCTTGATCTCAAGACTGTAAGTTTGAGCCCCACACTGGGTGTAGAGATGACTAAAAAATAAATAAATAAACAAATAAATAAATGGATGGACGGATGGACGAATGAATGAATGAATGAATAAATAAAAAGAGATGATTACTTATAGCCAGGAATGATGTGTCTGGAGATGGATGGTGAGGATTACATAACAATGTGAGTGTACTTTACCTCCACTTAACTGTACACTTAGAAATGGTAAATTTATGCATATTTTACTGCAATTAAAACGAAAAGAATCCTTAGAACTGATAATCACCAGGAAAGATGCTCTCTTAATCTAATAAATATACTGTAAGGGTAAAAAAAAAAAAATAGACTAGTGACCATAACTGATTGAAACAAGGGGATTATACAAAAAACTGTGAGCAGAAGGAAAGCGTGCGTGAATGGAAGGCATATGAGCTTAAGCTCACTTCCACCAGAGGCGAAGATAAGGGAACGCAATTCCACTATGTGTTTTCTCCGTCGCCATGGCCATGGGCAGTTAGCTCCATTCTGACACTATCTACCTGCAGACAGTGTCAGAATAGTGTCAGCTCCCACAGCTTAAGGGCTCAGTCCCACTAGGCTTCCCCTCCCTCTCCCGCCACCCTTCAGATGCAAGCTGTAAGTCCAAGCTGTTCCCTGTGCTTCTGGTGATTGGCTATTAATTGGAGGATCCCACAACTCCCTCCTTGCGTTGAATTAACTTGCCAGCAAGGCTCACAGAGCTGAAAGGAACATTTTACTTACTAGATTATCGGTTTATTAGAGAAGAGTATAACTCAGGAACCGTCGCATGAAAGAGATGCAGAGGGCAAGGTACGAGGGAAGGGGCATGGAGCTTCCACGACCTCCCTGAGTGCACCGCTGTCCTAGCCCCTCCAGGTACCCACCAACCCGGATGCTCTCTGAACCCCATCCTTTTGGGGTTTTATGGAGGCTTCATTACATAGGTAGGATTGATGAAATCACAGGCTGTTGGCAATTGATTCAACCTCTAGCCTCTCTCCCTTCCCCAAAGGTCAGGAGACACAGGACTGAGAGTTTCAGCCTCCAATCACACATCTGTTTCTCCGGCAGCCAACCACCAGCCTTCGGGGCCTCCCCCAAATCCCCACACTGACATAAACTCACGCGGGGCCGAGAGGGGCTTGTTCGGAATATCAGGACACCTTATGGCTATTGTTACTTAATGAGATTCCCAGGGTTTTAGAAGCTCTGAGCCAGGTGTGGGGACAAAGACCAAACATGTATTTCTTTTTTAAAAAAAATTTATTTATTTATCTGAGTGGGGAGGGGCGGAGGAAGAGGGAGAAGCAGACTCCCTGCTGAGCATGGGGTCCGGATGCAGGGCTCTACCCCAGAACCCTGGGATCATGAACTGAGCTCAACCACCCAGGTGCCCCCTAAATACGTATTTCTTATTATAAATCACAACACCACAGATATCTTCAAGGACAAGTCCTACAGTTGAGTGTGTCTGTGGCAGCGGCTGTCCAGGCAGAGCACGCAGCCAAGGGAAGGGCTTGAGAACCAAAGGTGTGTGGCTGAGGAGCAGCACAAGGCCCACTTAGCTGGAAGCAGGATAGGGTCATCTGAGAGTGAGAGATGAGGCAGAGAGCTCATCTCTGAATGGGTGGGTAGCGGGGAGGTGGGAAGCAAGGAGGTGGGACATGAGTTCCTGTGCGCACTTTGATCTGTGTGGACTTCTGGCTAAACGAAGCCAGTGAGGCTGTGGGGCAGAAAGGAAATGCCATAAACTTAAAAAAATGCAAATAAAGTGTCAGTGAAAATGTGAGGCATCAAAAACTCTCACACAGCTGCCGTTGTGTAACCAGGTTCATCCAGTCTGGAGGGAAGTGCCTCGGAACACAGAGAAATTAAGTGTGTGCCTGCCTGCCCATCACACAGCAAGTTCATGCTTGCACGGGGGCACAAAGAAACGTGTATGAGAAGGTACATCTTGGTAGCAAAATGCATTAGTCAGGGAAGGAACTGGCTCACGTGATTATGGAGGCTGAGAAGTCCCCAGATCGGCAGTCGGTGAGCTGGAGAACCGGGAGAGCGATGTAAGTTGTAGTCGGAGGGCAGGAGAAGATGGACGTTCCGACTCACAGAGTCAGGCAGAAGTTCCGTCTTAATTAGTCTTTTTGTTCTGTTCAGGTCTTCAGTGGATGGCATGAGGCCCACCTATATGGGGGAGAACAACCTGCTTTACTCAGTCTACCCATTCAACTGTTATTCTCATTAAAAACAACAACACCCTTACAGATACAGAATAATGTTCGACTAAATTTCCAGGTACCCAATGGCCTGGTCAAGCTGAGGCATAAAGTTAACTATCATATGAAGTATGGGTAGCAATACAGGTGCCCAACCCAAGGGGATTTATAATCAAAGTGTAGCAAAGGGAAAGCATAAAGTATACTACTGACCAGAGTGCAATGAAATTGTCTCATATCACAATATGGATAAGATGGAAAACTAGAATTATGAGTTAACAAGGTAAAAAACAAAACAAACTTGTTTTTACTGAGACTCTAGAATGAGACCACGGACCCCCACAAGGAAACCCCCAACCATGAATTCATGATGATATTCAACGAAAAGAGAAAGTTCTTTTGTCCCTAAAATAATGCTTCGTCACCACTGATGGTAGCTATTGCTCCAACTCCTTACGTGGAACATGGATCGTTAAAGGGAAATATGCGGACATTTATCTTGCCTTTCCTACAGAAATTGTATTTCAGGGTGACCAAATAGGCCCGAGTGAGGAGAAAGGCCTCTGCTTTACAGAGGACACCTGCTAATAAATGTAGAAAAATCATAATATAAAGTCACCATTGTGCAAACTTTAACTTTCTTCTGTGTGACAAAGGAATTACGGTTCTGGAATATACTGTCCCTTATTTCAAGTTGAGCTTCTATGATGTTTGTACAATGCTTCGGGAAATGATATAAAAGGAAGCATGAAGCAAAAAAGGCAAAATGGTAACTGTTGAATGTAGGTGATGAGTTCATTAAATCATTCTCCGTACTTCTCTGAATCCTTGGCATTTTTCAGATATGGAGATTAGAGAGAGCCAGGGAGGCTCTTGGGAAGAAGAAATTCAGGGGTTTTGGGAATCGCTTTATGTGCAAATGTCACCTCCGAACAGAAACTGGCAGGTGTAATTCTTGCTGACTTATTTATCTTTGCATTAAGCTTGTCTTAGAAAGATTGTTTCCTCAATCCAGTAAGAACACAGAAGTCACAGTTGTTTGAGAGAAATTCCAGATCATAAAGTGGTGACACTGGCCAGGCCCTTGGTGTTCTATAGCGTACTGGGGACTCCAGGCCAGAGACCAAAAGCCTTGGGTTCCAACCCTGCGGCTTCTCACCTGAGCCTGCCTGTTTATTCCAAAGTGGGGATCTGCATCTATTCAGCCCCACAAAGCTAATTTATAACTGTGTGCAGTGTTCAGCATGTGGTTAGGAGTTGCTAAGATGAAGAACATCCCTAAGGGTCTTCCCATCCAGTCAGAAAGACAGGAAAGACACAAGCAAACACAAAGGGAAGGAATCATTTGGTCTGGGGTCATGGAAGAGCTGCAGGTTTTCTCCCCTCTCTCCCCCAAGGCCACATCCTGAGCAACTAAACAGAGTGGTGTCTGGGCAGGGCCAGAAACCTGAGACAGCAGATGGCGGCAAACTTCCAAGCAGTTGCTTTTACGTTGGTGTCTAAACCAGCAAATGCTAGAGAGCCATGGAGGAAAACCAGGAAGCCTGGTGTTTTCAAAAGGTTATCCTGGACAAGTAAGGAGGACCAGCTGGAGAGGAGAGAGGACGGAGGCAAGGGTTGTTAACCTTTTTTGTGCCATGGACTCCTGCTCAGGATGTTCCCAAGTGCTGCTATGGTCTGGTTGCTTGTGTCCCCCACAGATTCATCTGTTAAATTCCAAATGCCCAATGTGATGGTAATTAGGAAGCAAGGCCTCTGGGAGTTGCTTATGTCAGGAGAGTGGAACCCCCATGAGTGGGATTAATGCTCTTATAAAAGAGACCAGGCAGAGCTCCCTGCCCCTTTGACCATGTGAGGACATGAGGACGCAGCCATAGAAGATGGCCTTCATCAGCACTTGACCTTGCCGGCCCCCGATCTCAGACCTGCAGCCTCCAGAACTGTAATAAATAAATATCTGTTGTTCATAAGCTACCCAGCCTCTAGAATTTTGTTGCAACAGCCCAAACACATTAAGACAAGTGCATAAAATAAAATACACAGGTTTACAAAGGAAATATTGTTGAAATGCTAACACCAAAATATATTTAAAATCTGATGTGTAATATAAGTGCCTTCTTTATTAATACACTGAATAGCAAGATCTAGTGGGGAGTCTAATTAAACTGAGGATTTCCAAGGAATGATGAGGGTAAATAATTTTGTGTCAGCTGTAATGCGATATAAAAACATCTGTAATTTCCAATGGCACAGCCACTGGCACTGCTATGCTCTGTTGTCTCATTCATAATTGAAAAGAATAATGAATTTTACTAAAAGGGTGGTGAAAATATCAACCTAATTGCTTTCCCAGCCAAGTTCAAGACCCCGCTGAATTCTATCCAAGGACCCCTTGGGGAGACCAGGTAAAGACTCCTGAGCTTGAGGCTGTCCCGTTTACCCTGAAAATAGATATCGCACCGATGGGCATATTTTTGGGATCTTGCCAAAGTCAGGGGAGACTCCATTTTCTTTACAAAATCCGAGTTCATTAACTGATTCTTTGGGGCGAGGCAGTTTGGAGAGGGATATTAACGAAGGATCTACGTACCTCCCCACAGGTGAGTTATTAATTATACAAAGGAGAGAGTACCTTTATCGTGAGAACTATCCCAGACATCATCACGTTGACTACCACATCAAGTGTCCAATATTCAAACACTAATAACAGGACAAACTGAAATCACATTACTCCAGACCAAAATGTGGAACCAGAATAAGCTCAAGGGAGCAATCAGATAAGCCCCAACCGAGGGGCCCTCCACAAAACTAGGCACTTGTGCTCTTCAGAAATGTACATGGCATAACAAAGTAAGGTGGAGGAGTGCTTCCAGATAGATCATGGGAGAGTAAAGAGATTTGACAATTAAATGTCTTGCTTAATCCTTGACTGGAGCCAAGCCTGAAAATAAAGGTTTATAAAGGGTATTACTGGAACAATTAGCAACATGTAAACATGAAAAATATATTAAACAATAATATAATAATTTTTTGAATTTGAATCTGAGATTAGATAAGAGAATGTCTTTGTTCTTAGGGGATAGACTCTTGGGGCGCCTGGGTGGCTTAGTGGGTTAAGCCTCTGCCTTTGGCTCAGGTCATGATCTCAGGGTCCTGGGATCGAGCCCCACATCGGGCTCCTTGCTCAGCGAAAGCCTGCTTCTCCCTCTCCCTCAGCCTACAGCTCCCCCTGCTTGTTTGCTCTCTGTCAAATAAATAAATAAAATATATATATATTTTTAAATTTTATTTATTTCTTTGACAGAGACAGATCACAAGTAGGCAGAGAGGCAGGGAGAGAGAGGAGGAAGCAGGCTCCCCGCTGAGCGGAGAGCCCGATGCGGGACTCGATCCCAGGACCCTGAGACCATGACCTGAGCCGAAGGCAGAGGCTTTAAACCACTGAGCCGCCCAGGCACCCAAATAAATAAAATATTTTAAAAAAAAGGAGATAGACTCTGAATTATTTAGGTGCAAAGGGTACAAATTAGTCTCAGTGATTCAGCAAAAATGCCTCTATATTAGATAAACACACAGGTAGACACATACATATATATATGTATATCTAGACACAAACGTACGTATATGGAGAGAGTGTTCATGAGCAAATGTGAGAAAAATGTTAACAATTGGTGAATCTAGATGAAAGCTATAAAGAAGATATATATGGGGGTTGGTGACTAGGATAGAACCTGGAAGTGATATTTCTAGGTCAAAGGTAAACACTGTGTACTTTTGTTAGATGTTGCTCAAGTCCCTTCATCAGGGGATGTATTCCCTTTTGTATTCCCACCAGACACGTGTGAGTGCCCACTTCCTCACAGCCTCACCACAGAGTAGTTTGTCAAGATTTTGAGTTTTTGTCCTGTGACAGGTGTACTGTAGCTTCAATTTGTGTCTTGTGAAGCACACAGAGCTTGCCTTCTTCCACTAGATTAAGTGGCTCCTAAGACCTTATTTTTTTATTTTTTAAAGATTTTATTTATTTATTTGACAGGCAGAGATCACAAGTAGGCAGAGAGGCAGGCAGAGAGAGAGGTGGAAGCAGGCTCCCTGCTGAGCAGAGAGCCCGATGCAGGGCTCGATCCCAGGACCCCGGGATCATGACCTGAGCCGAAGGCAGAGGCTTTAACCCACTGAGCCATCCAGGTACCCCTCCTAAGACCTTATTTCAGGGAAATGGCTTCCACTCGGGCTCCAGGTACTTCTTCAATCCCAACCCCTCTTTCCTCCCTGTCTAGACAGACACAGTCAGATTGTAGGAATGGGGTCCTCAACGTCATTGTCATCATCATTACCAAATTTGCCTTGACGAGGGAGGGCGTCTGATACATGTGTGCCAGTGGTGCATTGGCATGGACCTGGACAACGTGCCCAGCCACCTTGCTTCCATCTCCGTCCACACAGCAGTCGCCTCCAGAGGGCACACAGACAACATCCTTCCCACTGAGTGAGGAAATGGAGGTTCAAGGAGATGAAGTGGCTTATCCAGCCAGTAAGTGGCGAATCTAAGACAGGCGATCCCATGTTCAGATTCCTAGTAAGTGCCTGTGAAGTTACGGAATAGGTCCCAAGACTACCCTTACTTCTGACACCCATGGCAAGTCCAGGGATCCCCACAACCACCCTAAGTTCAAGAATTCACAAGAAGGACTCTCAGAACTTGCTGGAACCCGTTGTAGTCACTGTTATGATTTATTATAGTGAAAGGATATGGATTAAAATCTGCCAAGGGAAGAGACCCATAACGGTGGGGCCAGGAGAGTTCCATACACACACAGAGCTGTCCTCTCCTAGTGAAGTCATGGAGAGTGTTAACTCTTAGAGACAATGCGTGACAATATGCATGGAGTATTGCCAACCAGGAAAGTTTACTCAAGCCATGGTGTGCAGTGTTTTTATTGGGGCTTGATCTCGAGGACATGGTCAGCAGCCCACATGACTGACCTCAGTCTCCAGTCTATCCAAGGGCTAACCTTACACTGCATGACCAAAGCCCTAGCCACAAATCCCATTGTTGGACTATCTGGCATGGCACAATGCACCCAAGTAAACAAAATCACTCTTATCGGGCAGGACATTCTCAGGGTTTAGAGATCGTCTCCTGGGGGTTGGAGGGCAAAGACCAGATCCCAGTTTGGGCACGGTTCAATCTCTATTGTGCAATGCCCTTTCTTTGTAATCCATTCCGACAAGTGGGGTTACCCGCTCACCGGGACAAGGAATGGAAACTGAGCAGAACAGAAGGCAGGAGTGGCACAGGGGAGCCCAGAAGTGAATTTAATGACGGTCCTCTACAAGCAAATGTACAGTCCCACACGTTTCTCTGCTCGTCAGGGGTGGAAGCAAAGTGCTAGCTTGAGCCCACTTGTCTCTGGGGTCAGGCCCGGCTGGTCTCAGTCTCAGTCTCAGTCTCATTCTCTGATTCAGTGCATGCAGCACCCCTAGGTGGCACACATTTTCAGTTTAGGCAGCAAAAAGGAAAAAAAAAAAAAGGAATCCAAAAGATTAACAAACCTCATTCTTCTATCAAATTACATTTCCCGGTGAGGTACTGTTACAATGAAAATTTCCCTGCAGTTTATGCAAAAGGTGTAAGTTCACCCTCTTTATTAGCTTTTTAAATCTTAGCCGTGGGAATGTTGTTGACACTTGGAAAAATAGTCTACCCCCGAATAGGACAAAGTTCGATAGAGAGGAGGCCAAGCCTTACAACAGAGGGGTGGAGAAGGAGGGGCAGGCAGGGAGCTTGGAGTACAGAGAAAAGTCTGGTTCACTTCGCCTCAGAGCTTTCCCTAAGAGCACTGGTGTGTCCTGAAGGACGGCAGAAGACCTTTCCGGTTTCCCAAGCCCATCCCAGGTGTTTTCAGGATTTCCGTTCTCTTCCAGCCTTCTGTGGATAGGAAGCCACAGCCATGGGCAACTGTTTTATTTCTTCAAACACAGACAAAAGCTTGGAAAGACCCAAACCCAACTCCTGGATTACTAAAGCCTTGGTGGGTGCTTATTTTGGGCACAAGACTGAAATAATGATAAGACTTGTCATTAGTGATTTTGCTCTCTCTGTGCTCCTTTCCTCTTCTTGAATTCCTGCAAAGGAACCAGAAGTTTCCTCCCAGGGATACTTTATTTATTGACAAATATTTACTGAGCATCTATTAATGCCAAGCATTGGTGGGAGTGATGATGGGCAGACACAAATGACAAAATAAACCAACTAGAAAAATACCAGCAGGTGGTCGTTGTTTCCAGGGAGATTGAAACTGATTGAGTGGTTTTCCCATGGTCACAAATGGTCTCTTTAAGAAGGTGACATTGAGGGGTGCCTGCCTGGCTTAGTTGGAAGAGCATAGTGACTCTTGATCTTGAGGTTGTGAGGTCAGGTCCCACACTAGGTGTAGAGATTACCTAAAATAAATTTTTAAAAAGTTGACATTGAAATAGAGACTTGAAAGACAAGAAAGAATCAGCAATTAAGAACTTCTGTGGGAAAAGAAAAGGGAAGAGACCTTTGACTTGATGAAGAAGCCCTGACTTGCCCCAGAAAGCGTGCAAGCAACTAAGGTGAACTGAACTGGCTGAGATGAGACTTCTGAGTGTTTGAAACAGAAATTACTC
Source organism: Pteronura brasiliensis (assembly GCA_004024605.1). Lineage (NCBI taxonomy): Eukaryota > Metazoa > Chordata > Mammalia > Carnivora > Mustelidae > Pteronura > Pteronura brasiliensis. Next base: position 108,786 of record PJEN01003665.1, read on the forward strand.
TCCTTTATATGAAAATTAAGAAAGCTACAGTCCTCTCCATGAGGAGGGAAGGCAGGTTACAGAACAGGGCCCTGCTCTACTGAAACCCACCAAAAAGGCTCCAGGGTCTTTCTCCAAGACTTGCCCCAGTGGGGACCCATATGATTTTCAGCAGAGTGAAGAGGTCAAGAGCAGGGACTCTGGCATCAAAGGGATAAAGCTTTGACCCCTGGGTGTGTGACCTTGGCCAAAAATTTAATAAGATGGAGCCTCTGTTTCCTCGTCTCTAAAAGGGACTCCCACTGAGGGAGGCCAGGAGGGCTTGATGCAATGGTTTGGCACCCAGGATCCCCCAGTGTGAGGCATGGCCATACATCAAGGGTCCCTGGCGTGGCCCAGGAGGATCCCTCAGTGGGATAAGCAGGGCTCCCTTTGGTGACCCAAGGGCAGGGTTAGGAAAGGAGTAAGGAACGACTTCACTCTGGTGGGCTCTTTTCCAGCAAATTCCTAGCAAAGGACAAAGGACACTATCTCAAGCTGCTGGTTATGTAACTGGCTACGTAACTGCTTAAGGGGAAATCTAACTCTATGGGAAGCTGTGATTTAACAGAATCATTTGTAATTGTTTAAAAATAAACCATTTCCCCACACTAACATGGAAACAGCCAGCATAACAGGCAATGCAGGTGGCTGGCGACCATCTACAGCGTTCTGATTTCCATAGGTTGTCAAGATAAACTAAAAGAAAAGGCGAGAGTAAGCCCATCTTTTTTTAAAAGTAAACAGGTAGATATATTTTATTTGTCGAGAGTAAATGTCAATCTATTTCTTTACTTGGGACACAATAGGTCAGAATTCCAGAGCTGGTTGGGTAGCCTTGGGCAAGGGGCTTAACACTTGCTATTCAAGGTGTGGTTCCCCTGCCAGCCGTAGAGGGTCACCTGGGAGCTTGATGGAAACTTCAGGCCCTACCCCAGATTTGCTGAATCAGAGCCTGCATTTACTGGAGCTCCAAGTGGTTTTAGGCACCTGAAAGCTGGGGAAGCATTCGTTTTATTGCATACCTGAAACTAACGTAACACTGTATTTTAACTAACTGGAATTATTATTATTGTATTTTTAAAGTAAGCTCTACACCCAACGTGGGGCTTGAACTCACAACTGCAAGATCAAGAGTCATAGGGTCTCCCTAATGACCTAACCCCTTAACTAACTGGAATTAAATGAAAACTTAAAAAGCAAAAAAAAAAAAAAAAAAAAAAAAAAAAAAAAAAAAAAAAAAAAAAAAAAAAAAAAAAAAAAAAAAAAAAAAAAAAAAAAAAAAAAAAAAAAAAAAAAAAAAAAAAAAAGACTGGGAAAGCATTGATTTAACATCTCCAAGTGTCACTCTCCTAAGAAAGGGGCCAAAGTGGCTTTTAAACAAATTAAATATAAATATAACCAGCATTTTTTTTTTAATTTGCCAAAAGTCATTCTCAACAATTTATTCTTCCAAATAAGCTTTCAAATCCTTTGTCACCATTCCACAAAAACAAAACAAACCACCCAACCACAAAACCAAAACACCACTGGAATTCTCATGAGAACTACATTAAAAATGTAAAATAATTTGAGAAATGGTATCTTTATAATATTTATTCTTCCTATCCAAGAACATGGGCTATTTCTACATTTATTCAGTCTTTTTATTTTTTATTCAAGTATAAGTTAATATGCAGTGTTATATTAATTTCAGGTGTACAATATAATGATTCAATAATTCTATAATTATTCAGTGCTCATCATGATGAAAATATGGAACACTGCAAATTTGCATGTCATCCTTGTGTAGGGGTCATAATAATCTTCTCTGTATCGTTCCAATTTTAGTGCTGCCAAAGCAAGCAATAAATTTAACCAGATTTTTAACAATTAAAAATTAAGTGGGGGTTGCCTACCTGGCTCAGTCTTGGAGCATGTGACTGTTGATCTCAGGGTTGTAAGTTTGAGTGCCATGTTGGGTGTAGAGATCACTTAACAAAATCTTTTTTTTTTTTTTTAATTTCATTTCAGCGTAACAGTATTCATTGTTTTTGCACCACACCCAGTGCTCCATGCAATACGTGCCCTCCCTAATACCCACCACCTGGTTCCCCCGACTTCCCACCCCCCCTGCCCCTTCAAAACCCTCAGGTTGTTTTTCAGAGTCCATAGTCTCTCATGGTTCACCTCCCCTTCCAATTTCCCTCAACTCCCTTCTCCTCTCCATCTCCCCATGTCCTCCATGTTATTTGTTATGCTCCACAAATAAGTGAAACCATATGATAATTGACTCTCTTTGCTTGACTTATTTCACTCAGCATAATCTCTTCCAGTCCCGTATATGTTGCTACAAAAGTTGGGTATTCATCCTTTCTGATGGAGACATAATACTCCATAGTGTATATGGACCACGTCTTCCTTATCCATTCGTCCATTGAAGGGCATCTTGGTTCTTTCCACAGTTTGGTGACAGTGGCCATTGCTGCTGTAAACATTGGGGTACAGATGGCCCTTCTTTTCACTACATCTATATCTTTGGGTTAAATACCCAGTAGTGCAATGGCAGGGTCATAGGGAAGCTCTATTTTTAATTTCTCGAGGAATCTCCACACTGTTCTCCAAAGAGGATGCACCAACTTGCATTCCCACCAACAGTATAAGAGGGTTCCCCTTTCTCCACATCCCCTCCAACACATGTTGTTTCCTGTCTTGTTAATTTTGGCCATTCTAACTGGTGTAAGGTGGTATCTCAATGTGGTTTTAATTTGAATTTCCCTGATGGCTAGTGATGATGAACATTTTTTCATGTGTCTGATAGCCATATGTATGTCTTCATTGGAGAAGTGTCTGTTCATATCTTCTGCCCATTTTTTGATATGATTATCTGTTTTGTGTGTGTTAAGTTTGAGGAGTTCTTTATAGATCCTGGATATCAACCTTTTGTCTGTACTGTCATTTGCAAATATCTTCTCCCATTCCGTGGGTTGCCTCTTTGTTTTGTTGACTGTTTCCTTTGCTGTGCAGAAGCTTTTGATCTTGATGAAGGCCAAAAGTTCATTTTCGCTTTTGCTTCCTTTGCCTTTGGAGACCTATCTTGAAAGAAGTTGCTGTGGCTGATATCGAAGAGGTAACTGCCTATGTTCTCCTCTAGGATTCTGATGGATTCCTGTCTCACGTTGAGGTCTTTTATCCATTTCGAGTTTATCTTTGTGTACGGTGTAAGAGAATGGTCGAGTTTCATTCTTCTACATACAGCTGTCCAGTTTTCCCAGCACCATTTATTGAAGAGACTGTTTTTTTTCCACTGTATATTTTTCCTTTTTTTTTTTTTTTTTGTTAAGATTTTATTTATTTAAGAGAGAGCACGAACAAGGGAGAGCGGAAGAGGGAGAGGGAGAAGCAGACTCTCTGCTGAGCGGGGAGCCCGATGTGGGGCTCGATCCCAGCACCCTGAGATCATGACCTGAGCTGAAGGCAGACACAACAGACTGAGCCACCCAGGTGCCCCAAATTTAAAAAATCCTAAAAAAAAAAAATTTTAAGTGGAACAAAAAGTGAAATGAAAAAGCAAAATGCCCCTCCATCCTCCAACCCCTCCCCATCCCACAATACCCTGCAACTCCTGACCCCCACCAGCCACTCTCTGAACCTCCTCCAGCTTGGCCTGGTACTGGGTCTTTCTCCTTTGCAGGTGGGCAACCACCACACTCTAGGCATTATTTGCCTTGAGTTTGGGCAGGGTGGGGGTAGGAGTAGAAAATCACACTTCCCTCCCACAAGCCAACATACTCTTCAAAAACATCCTCACTCTGATCAGGCTGACAGATCCCTTCCCTTTCTCCTATTAAGCTCAAAGGAGTGCAGAGCTGCAGGTCAAAACTGGCCCAGCCACCCCTCTTAGTAAGTTATGAGGGGAGAATGAATGTTAGGGTCTTGGGGCATCTGCGTGGTTCAGTCAGTCAAGAGTCTGCCTTTGGCTCAAGTCATGATCTTGGAGTCCTGGGATGGAGCCCTGTGTTGGGCTTCCTGCTGAGCGGGAAGAGTCTGCTTCTCCATCTCCCTCTTCCCCCTGCTCATACTCTCTCTCTCTCAAACAAATAAAACATTAAAAAACAAAAACAAACAAACAAAACCCCAAAGAAAGTTAGTCACATGTCACTGCTATTCTTGGTTTGGGGCTTCAGCTGACACTCCCAAATCTGTTTGGGAGTCTGTTACAGTCTTCCAAATCTGGCAGTCTGTGGATTGAACGCAGAGACCAATCTGTCTCAATGATCATTTCATGGTCAGCTCCTTCATTATGACTGTGACATGATTGAGATAGGACTTCCCTTCACATGGGCCAGCCCAGCTGCTCTAAAGGGAATCGACCAGCATCTTGGGATTCCATAACTACTTAGATACCTTCCATGTTTCTCTAGTTTTAAGAGTTTGGGCATCTTGGCCCAGCCTAAAATTTGAGGTTCTCATCCATCATCTCAATTAATGAACAACAAATTTTTTTTTTTTATTTATTTGACAGAGAGAGATCACAAGTGGGCAGAGAAGCAAGCAGAGAGAGAGAGAGGAGGACGCAGGCTCCCCACAGAGCAGAGAGCCCGATATGGGACTCGATCCCAGGACCCTGAGATCACGACCCGAGCCGAAGGCAGAGGCTTAACCCACTGAGCCACCCAGGTGCCCTGAACAACAAATATTTTATACTCAGCTACTTTCTATGTAAAATGATCTAGTACCAATTCCCTGTGTGAGTGTGTGTGTGTGTGTGTGTGTGTGTTGAGGGCAGGTACTCCCCACACTGTTCAACAAGTACCTGGACACCAGCTGGGTGTCCTACAGATTGACTCAGTTGTGACAGTATCTACCCAGAGAGAGCATCAGATGCCACTGGGGAAGGCCTCAGTCTTATATGACTGTCTCCCCACACCCCCCATCCTCAGAAGCCAATCTTAAGTCCAGTTTATCACCTGGGCTTCTGACTGACCAGCTATAGACTGAAGGTTCCAATGACCCCCTCCTTGGGCCTGATTAGTTTGTTAGAGCAGCTCATAGAACTTAAGAGGAACATGCTACTTACTGGATTTCTGGTTCATTATACGAGGATATAACTCAGAAACAGTCAGGTGGAAGAGACACGCAGGGCAAAGCTTGGAGAAAGGGTGTGGAGGTTCCATGCCCTCTCCAGGGTGGACACTCTCCCTAAATCTTCACGAGTTCACCAGCCACAAGCTCTCTCAACCAGTCCTTTTAGGTTTTTATGGAGACATCACCGGATAGGCTTGATTGATTAAACCACTGGCCCCTGGTGATTGACCCAATGTCCAGGCCTTGCCCCTAGTATAGGTGAGGGACTTCCAGTTCTAACCCCCTAATCACATGGCTGGTTCTTAGGCAGACAGTTCCCATCCTTAGGTGCATCCAAAAGTCACCTCATTAATGCTCTTAACACTTAGGGAATTCCAAGGGCTTAAGGAGCTCTGGGCCAGACCTGGAAGAAGACCAAACATATATTCACTCACAGTATCGTACTTGACGCAAATATCCTTTCCTTAGCAAAACGCAGAATTGAGGAACATAAGCAGCTTGAATTTTCTTTTGATACTAATTAATTTATTCATCAAATGTTTATTAAGGGTTTACTCTGTGGCAGTGCTCTGCTGGCACTAGAGAGAGACTTAATGGTGACCAGGTGAAGTCAAAGTCGAAGAAAGGCACCCCTATGAGATGGCTTTCAGTTATTTTTAAAGCTGGAGGAAAAAACTCTGAGAACTAATAAGTTTACTTTAGTCTTGTTGCAAGTAAACAGAGGCATATTAAACATTTTTAGACTTTCAGCAAAAATCAACTGGAATCAGACAGCATCCAATCTAGCAGATGGGAGCCCTGAGGAGATGCACAAAATGGAAGACTGTTACAGTCAGAAGGGAGCAAGAAGAAGGAAGTTGTACGCGACAAAAAAGCGGGTTGGTTACTGCAAGGTCACTTTCCTTTTAGGAGACGAAGGGGGTCTGTCAGGCGGACTGCCTAGCTAGTACTGACCCTGACTGGTTTAAGAGTCCCTTTCTGGGAGAGCCAAAACTGGAGTTCGGTTAAGTCTTGGTTTGGTGATGTGGGGTATAACATAAGCTCCCCGATTTGGGGCTGGGTGCCTTGTTTGTAAGTCCCAGCCAAAGGTGAATCTTATAACTTGTAAAAGTTTGCTTAGTAGTATTTATTTTATTGTTTAATAATATTTTTTAATAAGCATTTTTAAAAAGATTTTATTTATTTATTTGACACGGAGAGAGAGATCACAAGTAGGCAGAGAGGCAGGCAGAGGGAGAGAGAGGAGGAAGCAGGCTCCCCACTGAGCAGAGAGCCTGACGCTGGGCTCAATCCCAGGACCCTGAGATCATGAACTGAGCCGAAGGCAGAGGCTTAACCCACTGAGCCACCCAGGTGCCCAATAGTTAGGCATTTTTAAAAGCTGTAATAATTTTGGAAAAGTTAACACAGTACATGAACACGGCAAAGTCAAAAAAGGCTCTAAAGGGGACACGGGTAAAAATCAGCGTCTCCCTCTTCTCCTACCCCTATCCCCAGCTCCCTCCCCCAGGGCTGGTAGCTCAAGTTTGGGCTTCAGGCCCCAGTGAGGCCTTCTAGGCAGCTCTCCTTCTTCCTCAGTCCTATCCGAGATCTTTGGACCAGAGGATCTTGGCTTGCTGGACAAAGGGGGCAGGGGAGAAGACAAGTCCCCAATCCCTGTGTGAGGCCTTGAGTTCTCATATCCAACCAGCTGTTTGGAGTACAGGTACAAGTCACTCATTCTCAAATGCTTACTGATTGCCAGACACTGATCTGGACCTTTGGAAAACACCAGGCAGTGCAATAGACCGGAGTCTCTGCACTCATGAGAGCTTACATCCTGACATGGGAGGACAGAGTGAAAATTAAGTATCATAAGTAAATTATGCAAATTAGCCATCCCTCCTTGTTGGAGGTGGAGAGCTGGGGAGGAGTGGGTTGATGAGGGCCTGGTGTGAGAGCCAGGGCAAAAAATCCCCCTTCTCGAGACTCTAACTGCAAACTAAAGAGCTTTAAGCTGGGAAGGGCAAGTACCCTTTTTCCTTAATCATCTACAGTGCAAGGGATTTGTGGCCACCACCCACGCCTCTAATATGAACAAGCGATCCCAAACGTTGTTCTACAGTGCTTTCCTTCAACGACAAAAATGGGACCTCACAACACAGGGGTTCAGTGAGTCACCCATTTTTTGGCTCCAAGCAGTGCTCTGCACTACCACTTCTGGTCAAGGAGCCATCTCTGGTTTCTAGGAGGCCTTCTTGTAGCCAGTGGGTTGGAGCAGAGAGAGAAGGACGAGCAGAATCCCTGATGAGCGGAGAGCCAGACGTGAGGGCCCAACATGGGGACTCGACCCAGGACCCTGAGATCATGACCTGAGCCAAAGTCTGACACTTAAGCAACTGAGCCACGTGGGCGCCCCCGACCTGAGCCATTTTTAAGTATTCAGTTTAGTGGTACCAAGTGCATTCATACTTGAGTAGGCATAACCACCATCCCACTCCAGATCTCTTATCTTGCAAAACTGAAACTCTGTACCCATTTAATAATAGCTCCCCCTTCCCCTCACCCCCAGCCCTGGGCACCCCAGGTCCCAGACACCCTACTTTCTGTGTCTACAACTTGACTACTCTAGGTCCCTCCAACAGGTAGAATCATACAGTATTTGTCATTTTGTGTCTGGCCTATGTCACTCATCAGAATGAGAGGTACCTTCACGGTTCATTCATGTTGTAGCAAGTGTACGGGATTTCCTTTCTTCCTTTTTAAGACTGAATAGTATTCCACTGCAACTTATTTATGCCATGTCGTGTTTACCCCCTGCATCTGTCCATGGAGACCTGGGTTGACTCCAACTTTTGGCTACTACATACATAGTGGCTGCTGTCAACATGGGTGTACAGATTGCTGTTCGGGTCCCGTTTTCAGTTCCTCTGTGTATATGCCCAGAAGCGGAGTTGCCCTCCTTGCTTTCCTTGATTACAGACTAAATGACTCTGTTGCAAGAAAAAGTCAGGATGGACAGGTCATCTGTTGAATGTTTGCCACCAGTTTGATGACCCAGCTGAAGCCCTCTCATTTAAAGAGAGAGAGAGGGATGTGCCTTCTCGCAGGTTCACAGAAAGTCCCACCTATGGACATACTTTCGAACACACCTCGTTTCTGGTGTAACTACTTATGCCCTGTGAGTGTGTGTGTCCAGAAACTGCACCCAGCCCCGAGCCACAATCTTATTAGGTGCTTTGAATGCCCACAGCACAACTATATCCAACGATTTCAACACCGAGAAGCTAATACCCCTTCACCAGAGATATATCCTTTCACACAATCCCTTGCCTTAGGTTTCTGTAAAAGATCAAATTCCAATCAAGTGGCAGAACAAAGAAAGGATGGTGACCTAAAGAAAGAAGCACTTAAAGTGTCTGAAATGGAGTAAATAAAAAGCAGAACGGCAGCTCAGTGGGGAACAGGAAATCCGTAGCAATTTGTAGACTGATGGAGACAGTGAGCACATGTAGGTGTGCTCATTTGCACGAATAATCAAGGAAATGGAAATTAAATGAGATTTTAGGGGTACCTGGGTGGCTCAGTCGTTAAGCGTCTGCCCTTGGCTTAGGTCGTGATCCCAGGATCCTGGGATGGAGCCCCGCAACGCATCTGGCTCTCTGCTCAGCAGGAAGCCTGCTTCTCCGGATCCCACTCCCCCTGCTGTGTTCCCTGTGTTCCGCGCTCTCTCTCTCTCTCTCTCTCTCTGTCAAATAAATAAAATAAAATCTTTAAGATAAATAAGATCTTATTTTTAAGCTCTGACTGGTAGATAAAGAGACTGGTCCTACAAAGGTCTGGTGAGGCTTCAGGTAAACAAACACTGAGGGTGGGAATGAAAATAAGAGCAGCCTTTTTTGTTTTTTGTTTTTTAAAGAAGGGATTTTTCCTTTTTAAAGATTTATTTACTTATGTGGCAACTGGGTGGCTGAGTTGGTGAAGCGACTGCCTTCAGCTCAAGTCATGATCTCAGGGTCCTGGGATTGATGCTTCTTCCTCTCCCTCTGCCCCTCCCTCCTGCTCATGCTGTTCTCTCTCTTTCTCTTTTTCATAAATAAAATAAATATAAAATCTTCAAAAAAGTATTTAAAAAATGATTATTTATTTGAGAGGGAGAGTGTAGGAACAGGTGGAGGGACAGACTGAGAAGGAAAGAGAGAATCCTAAGGAGACTCCCCGCTGAGGGCAGAGCCAGACATGGGGCTCGATCTCACAACCCTGAGATCGTGACCTGAACTGAAATCAAGAGTCGGTTGCTCAACTGACTGAGCCATCCAGGCACCCCAATGCAACCTGTTTCAAGCACAGTTTGGCAAAAACCTCGACTCAGCATGTACACTTGCAGGAATTCGTACTTTAGAGACATTTTGCAAGTCCATGAGACTATGCATGCAAGTCCATAAAAAAATATGCAGCATCTGTTCTACCAGCAAATCATGGGAAACACCAATAAGTCTGTCCATAGGTGTAACGGGTTGACATATTACCCCCAAAGGATAAGGTAAGTCCAAACTATTAGTACCTGTGAACGTGACCTTTTTGGAAATAGGGTCTTCGCAGATGTAATTAGTAATGATGGTATCATACTGGATTACAGTGGGCCCTAAATCCAGGGACTGGTGTCCTTATAAGAAGAGAGGACACACAGACATACACACAGGGAAGAAAGCCATGTGACCACATAGGCAGAGATTGGAGTGAAGTAGCCACGAGCCAAGAAATGCCTGAAGCCACCAGAAGATGGAAGAGGCAAGGAAGTGTTTTCCCCTAGAAACTTCGGAGGAATCACAACTCGGTTGACACCTTGATTTTAGACCTCTGTCCTCCAAAACTATAGAGGCGTAAATTTCTGTTATTTTGACCCACCCAGTTTGTGGTGATTTGTTATGGTAGATGTAGGAAATTGATACAAAAGGGATCAAGTCAACAAACAATGGTATACACACATGACTGGGGAAGGGAGGGAGACCCTCAAGCTAGTCCTTATTAGGTTCTGGTTTTTGAACTACATGAATATAGTTCCCTTTAAAAAATAAAATAAGAAGTGCCTGGGTGGCTCAGTCATTAGGCATCTGTCTTCGCCTCAGGTCACGATCCCAGGGTTCTGGGATCAGGTTCCTTGCTCCGCAAGAAGCCTGCTTCTCCCTCTCCCACTCCCCCAGCTTTTGTTCCCTCTCTCGCTGTGTCTCCCTCTGTCAAACAAATAAACAAACTCTTTAAAAAAAAAAATAAAATATTATGGGGCGCCTGGGTGGCTCAGTGGGTTGAGTCTCCACCTTTGGCCTGGGTCATGATCTCAGGGTCCTGGGATCAAGCCCCGCGTTGGACTCTGCTCCGCGGGGAGCCTGCTTCCCCCTCTTTCTCTGCCTGCCCATCTGCCTATTTGTGATCTCTCTCTCTCTGTGTCAAATAAATAAATAAAATCTTAAAAAAAATATTAAATAAAATTCAGACAATAAATATGGTTCTCTTTCTTTATAACCTAGTTATTTGAGCTTTATTTATTGTGCTTTATATTTTAAAAAGATTTATTTATTTGAGAGAGAGAGAGAGAAGAGTGTGTGTGCGTGTGTGTGCAAGAGCAACGGGAGGGGCAGAGGGAGAGGGAAAGGGAGAGAGAATCCCAAGCAGACTCCCTGCTGAATGTGGAACCCGATGTGGGGCTTGAACTTATAGCCCTGAGCTATGACCGGAGCTGAAATCAAGAGTCAGACACTTAACTAACTGAGCTACTCAGGAACCCCAACTTTTTTTTTGCCCTTTAAAGCCAAAGTAATAGTGGACATTTATGCTGATTCTTTTTTATAAAATTTTGAGCTAGAAAGAGCTAAGAGATTGCCCAGTGTAGTAGGCAGAATAATGGCTCCCAAAGATGTCCACATCTTAATCTCTAGAACCTATGAATATATTAGGTTACGTGTCAAAGGGGAATTTAGGCTGCTTATCAGCTGACCCTAAAGCAAAAAAGATGACTGGATGAGCCGGATCACTATAATCATGAAAGTAGGCCCAATGCCATCCCTTTAAAAATCAGAGAGGGAGGCAGGAAAGTCAGTGTCACTGTCAAGAGTGAAGCGATGTGACAAAGATTCAACTGGCCATTGCTGTCTTTGGCTTTGAAGATGGAGGAAGTGGTCAGGAGCCAAGGAAGGCAGGCAGCCTCTAGATACCGGAAAAGGCAAGGAAATGGATTCAGTCTAAGAGACTCGAAAAAGAACATGGATCTGCTGACACCTTGATTTTAGCCCAGTGGGATCCCCATCAGACTTTTGACCTCCAGAAATGTAAGAGAGGAAAGGTGTGTTGTTTTAAACCAGTAAGTCTGTGGTAATTGAGCACTCTTAAAGTGCTTAGGAAGCAGACATCTTGTTAACTCCTCCTTTTCCAGAGGAAGAAACTGAGATCCAGGAACACCCTGGAAGAATCAATACTCAACCCCAGATCTCCTGGGTAACAGGGTGTTTTCACTGTAAAATGTGTTACACAGGGTGCCTGGGTGGCTCAGTGGGTTAAAGCCTCTGCCTTCAGCTCAGGTCGTGATCCCAGAGTCCTGGGATCGAGCCCCGCATCGGGCTCTCTGCTTGGCGGGGAGCCTGCTTCCCTTCCTCTCTCTGCCTGCCTCTCTGCCTACCTGTGATCTCTGTCAATAAATAAATAAAATCTAAAAAAAAATGTGTTACACAAATAATAAATAAGAAGATAAACTTTCAAGTCAAACATGTTTTGTTACAATTGACTTCACTGAAACATTTAAAATACGAATTGTTCTTTGGAAAATTCAGCCTTTTAGCATTTCTGGAATAATTCTCATCTTTTTTTTTTTTTTAAATTTTTTTTTTTAAGATTTTATTTATTTGGCAGACAGAGAGCACAAGAAGGCAGAGAGGCAGACAGAGAGAGAGGGGGAAGCAGGCTCCCTCCTGAGCAGAGAGCCTGATGTGGGGCTTGATCCCAGGACCCTGAGATCATGACCTGAACCGAAGGCAGAGGCTTTAGCCCACTGAGCCACCCAGGTGCCCCCAGGAATACTTCTCATCTTAAAAACAAAAATAAACAATAAGGGGCACTTGGGTGGCTCAGTTGGTTAAGTGTCTACTTTTGGCTCAGGTCAGGATTCCAGGATCGTGGGATCGAGCCCCATATCAGGCTTCCTGATCAGCAGGGAGCCTGTTTCCCTCTCCCTCTGATGTTCCCCTTGCTTGTGCTCTCTTGACTCCTCTCCGTCAAATAAATAAATAAAATCTTAAAAACATTAAACAATAAGGATATTCCATACTCACTCTCAGACCAGTTTATTAAGAACCATTTTTTTCACCCAGCTGATCTGGTTTGACTTATTATCTTCCTTGGTAAAACTGGACTAGTTTCTCACTTCAAGCCCATTCAGGGTTTTCAGTCCCATGCACATGAAGAGCTCCGCAAGAAGAAAAACCAGTCGTGCCACTCCATGTACAGTTAATGCATGTGCAACAGGATTGCTATAAATTTAAATCCCTGTTCACTGTCAAGAGTAATAAAAAGATTGCTTCTATAATTAATATGGTTTTGAGCCCTGTTCTCTAAGGCACTAAAAGGTTAACAGAAAGCACATGTTGTAAGAAAACTGTGAGGGGGGAATAAAGAGTCTGGAGCAAGTGGCATATGAAGGAAGATTACTGTTATTTTGGGAAGGGGGGCACCCAGCTGGCTCAGTCAGTGGAGCGTGCAACTCTTGATCTCAGGGTTGTGGGTTCAAACCCCACACTGTGTAGAGATTAATTAAAAATAAAATCTTAAAAAAAAAAAAAAGATTATTGTTAGGGCGCCTGGGTGGCTCAGTGGGTTAAAGCCTCTCCTTTCAGTTCAGGTCATGATCCCGAGGTCCTGGGATCAAGCTCTGCATCGGGCTCTCCGCTCAGTGGGGAGCCTGCTTCCCCGTCTCTCTTTCTCTGCCTGCCTCTCTGCCTACTTGTGATCTCTGTCAAATAAATAAATAAAATCTTAAAAAAAAAGATTACTGTTATTTTTGGACAGTTTGGTAAAACCGAACATATCCTACAGACCTTAGGTACTCAGTGTGCGTTATGTTTGAATCAAGACTCATAGGAATCTTATGGTGGTATTTAGTTACTTTAATCGTGGTTAACATGCAAAATTAGAGCAATCAAGCAAGGACAATGATAGGATGTTATTTTAGACTTTAAAACAAATTCCCTGGTATTGTTGAAGGGTGCTGGCCTAGAATTTAGAAAGTCTGGGTTTTACCCTTCCGAGGCTATGACCACCTCCTTGAGTCTTAATCCCCAATTTATAAAATGGGAATTATGATATCCTGGCCTTCTAACAGGTGCTTGTGAGTACAGCATGGGATAAGGAGCATGAGAACAATTCAGACTCTACTCTGGGTGCCAAGGAAAAGCCCTGTGCAGGAGGGGCAAGCTAGGAGTAGACACCCATCCCACAAGGGCCACTGGTGCAGATGCCCTCACATGTGGAAATCCTGTCCTCACTGGCAAAAGAAAAGTACAGACCTATGACCAAACAAGCAGTTTCTTGTGGAAGTTCCTGAGCAAGTCAGGTCCTTGCACTTGAAATCCTCCTGCTGCTGCACTGGCCTGACTTTGCCGGTAATTACCTGGACCTCTTACTCTACTGCCTGGCTATGGTTTCCTCCTTAGGATGACCTTCCCCTCATATGTTGTGTTAGGATTCTTTAACGGGTGAGCAAAACTCATCTAGAAATGGCTTAACTGATGAAAAAGAGGTATACTGAAGAAGAGTTCTGGAGATGGGTGGTTCCAACTAGTTAATCAACAGGCTAGAAGATGCCATCTTTCAGCCTGGCCACCCTCGGCTTGTTTTACTCAGTTTAGCTCAGGTCACATTTGCAAGACAGTTGTCGTAGGAAATCCAGAAGAAGCTGACCAATTCTTCATTTTGCAGATCTTTTTTAAAGAAAGGGAGCATTTCCCAGAAGCCTCCAAATGCATGCTCCTCATGTCTCACTGACCAGGACTGGGTAGGTCTTAGGCTTACCCCTAAACTCATCACTGACCTACAGAATGGGGTGACCCTGGCTGGTTTAGACAATCAGGATTTCCTATTTCCTCCAGTCACAGGGGAGGACAGACTCTGAAACAAAATCTGGGTGGTTGGGCTGGTGATCAACAGTGCCTGATGGAACTGGGAAATAATTTTTTTTTTTGAGGGGGGTCAGGAGGGGGAGAGGGAGAGAAATTCAGGGCTTGATCTCATGACCTCGACATGATGACCTCAAGAATGGGATGCTTAACTGACTGAGCCACCCAGGCAGCCCTGGAAAATAATCTTTAAGGTTCAGTTCAACTCTGTCTATGGTAATTGTGTAGACGTTGAAAAGGAAGGTCCACTATTACCTTCCTTTCCTTAGATAACTAACAGACACCATGAACTTAACTATATCCGAGATGAAACCACTGCCATTTTCTTTCAGATCTGCTCCACTTGCAGCCTTCCCAACCACCTTAATTAATAACAACCTCATGCTTTGGGCCAAAGCTCTGGAATCATGCTGGACCTCTTTTCTCATGTAGCCAACATCCTAACCATCAGCAAATCCTACTGATGTTGCCTTCAAAATATATCTAACTTGGGGCCCAGGAAACAGGGATATGGAGGGAAGGTTTGCATAAAACCCAGCCACGCTCCAGCATCAGACTAAGGAGCATGTGGAGGCAGCGTCCTTGGCATGCAACTGGGTGTCCTCACGACGGGCAGTATCGGAGATGAAACTTCTCCAGGTGGCTCTGTGGATTGTGAATGGGGATAAGGAGCCACAGCATGTGAAAACTGCAGCTGATACTCTGATTTTGTGGACACACGTGAGCCGATACTTTGGATATGCCCAGAAATAACTAAGGACACCTGGGGATGAGGCGAAAGGCTGATAACCAATGGAGCTGGTAGGGACTTGTGCCAGGAGGAAAATGCAAACTGTCTTTATTTATAGTGGCTATAGGCTATTCAGGCTCTTCAGGACTACAGGTGGATAACTACAAATAATTTATGATGCAGATGGTGTTGTGAAAACATGAAACTAATGTGTTTTTGTTTCTCTCTGAAATCACATTCCCCAGTAGCCTCCCACCTGCAAGTTTGAGTCATGGGCCTTTTTGTCCCAGAAAAGGAGAGGCTATTGACCCCCACAATGAGGAATTAATTGCTTCAAAAAAAGCTGATTTTCCTGAGGCTGTAGCATGAGGCGACCAGCCATCCTGGTTTGTCTAGCACAGTCCCATCGACGCTTGTGGTCTTAGCATTATTATTTTTTAATTTATCTATTTGACAGGCAGAGATTACAAGTAGGCAGAGAGGCAGGCAGAGAGAGAGGAGGAAGCAGGCTCCCTGCCGAGCAGAGAGCCTGATACGGGGCTCCATCCCAGGACCCTGGGATCATTACCGGAGCCGAAGGCAGAGGCTTTAACCCACTGAGCCAGGCGCCCCAGGTCTTAGCATTATTTTAAGTTATCAATTGATTTCCCCACCAAAGGTGCCTCAGTTTGGACTGTAAGCTATAGAAGATAATAGTTTGAAAAACTTTTCTAAGATTTTATTTATTTATTTGACAGAGATCACAAGTAGGCAGAGAGGCAGGCAGAGAGAGAGAAGGGGGGAAGCAGGCTCCCTGCTAAGCAGAGAACCCGATGCGGGGCTCGATCCCAGGACCCTGAGATCATGACCTGAGCGGAAGGCAGAGGCTTAACCCACTGAGCCACCCAGGTGCCCCGAAAACCTTTTCTTGAGAGAAAAGGATTTTCTAAGTTCCTTTGCATCCATTAACAAATCAAAAGTCAACCCTTATAAAAGATGATAGAATTTTACTATAAATCAGGGGTAACAAGAAACCAGCATAGAAGGTAGAGATCAGTGGTTCCTTTTTTTTTTTTTTAAAGATTTATTTATTAGATAGAGATCACAAGTAGGCAGAGAGGCAGGCAGAGAGACAGAGGAGGAAGCAGGCTCCCTGCTGAGCAGAGAGCCCGATGTGGGGCTTGATCCCAAGACCCTGAGATCGTGACCTGAGCAGAAGGCAGAGGCTTAACCCACTGAGCCACCCAGGTGCCCGAGATCAGTGGTTCTTAAAGTGTGAATAGCAGATCAGCAGCAGCAGTTATCTCCTGGGAACTTGCTAAAAATGCACATTCTCAGGCCCCATCTCGGACCTGCTGAATCGGAAACTCTGGAGGGTGGGGGCTGACTCATCTGCGCTTTAACTCTTGAGGGGGTTCTGATTCAGATAAAGTCTGAGATCCTCTGAGACAGAGCAAGTGGAACACTTTTTCTTCAATATTGTGGGGAGAGGGAAAAGGAGAGCTGGAGAGGAAGTAAGCCACATGGGTGATTAACTCTGAGTTAATCTAAAGCAGTCGTTTTCAGAGTGTGGTCTTTGGGCCAGCGGTATTACCTGGGCACTCACTAAGATGCCAATTCTCCAGCTACACCCAGGTCTAATGAATCAGAAACACAAGGGGACAAAGCTGACTTCTGGCTATGGTCAAGCGGAAAGGCGAGCAAATCCTCTCCCCAGAATGCAACTATCATATAAAGCTAGACAAAATTGATAAGAATGACAATTTCAGTGTTCTGGAAACCAACCAAAGGCACAGGACAATTTGAGAAGCGTTTATGCTTCAAAACTGCTGAACTGTAAGAATAGTTGAGGTCTGAGGCATCCTGGCCTAGCACTGCTTCCCTTCCCTCCAGCCCAGTGGGTAGTAGAGGTTCTCCCAGGGTAGGACAGGTCGTGAGGGCTGGCAGCTATGCCACTGTGGCTGAGGGGGGCTCACAGGATTTGCCATAGTGGGTGATGCCCATGGCCAGTGGCACTGTCAGTGGAAGTCATGAAAGCCTTGCCTTTCAGAAAATACTATAGGAAGTCCTTCAGACTGAAAGGAAGTGACACCAGCTGACAAGTGGGTGCGCAGGGGAGAATGAAAAGTACTAGAAATGGTAAATACATAGGTTAATATAGAAGACTCTATAAATATATTTGCCTCATTTCTCCTTTTAATTTCTTTACAAGACATAAGATTGTGTCCAACAATACTCATAACACTGTATTGTTGGATTTATAGCACATATAAACGTAATAACAATAATAATACAAAGGAGAGGGGAAAAAATTGAGCTATACTGCAGTAAAGTTTCTATATTTTACCAGGATTAAATTAGTATTAGTCTCAACTAGATTTTGGTGAGCTAAGACGCTGAAATCTAGGGAGGAACCATTAAGAAAATACATTTTAACTCAGTAAGAAAAGTTAACAGGGGAATTTAAATGATATACCCAAAAGTATTTATTTAACACAAAAGAAAGCAATGAAAGAGATACAGAGAAACAAAGAAGAGAGGAGATGGAGACAAACAGCAAAATGGAAAATGTAGATCCAAACATATTATGAATTACAGTAAATGTGAATGGCCTAAACATCCCAAACGAAGAGTGGAGAGATTCGGATTGGATACAAAAAGCAAGATCCAAACATATGCTGTATGCAAGAGACACACTTAGATTCAGAGACAGAACGAGGCTGAAAGTAGAAAGATGAAAAAAGATACACCGTGAAAAAAGTGACCATAAGAAAGTTGCAGTGGCCCATGTGGATATTAACTAAAATAGATGTAAAGACAAGAAATATTACTAGAAACAAAGACAGATGTTTCCTAGTGATAAAAGAGTCCATAGATCAGGAATCTACAAAACCCCATTTGCAAATAAGGTCGCATGGGGTTATCTTCAAGTTATGAATTGTGGAGGGGGCACAATTCAAACCACAACAAATCCAAATGTCCAGCAACTTGAGGGGAAAAACAAGTTGTGGTATAGCCATATAATAAATTACCACTTAGACATAAAAAGAAATGACCTACTGCTACATGCTACGACGACACAGATTAAGCTCTAAAACATACTAAATGAAAGAAGCCAGATGCAAAGACTACATATTGTATAGTTCCATTTATAAGAAACATACAGAAAAGGCAAATTTATAGAGAAAAAGGCAGATCAGTGGTTGCCAAGGGCTTGGGATGGGAGAAGGGATTAAGCAAAAACCAGCAGGAGGAAACTTACTGGGCTGATGGAAATGTTCTAAAACTGCATTTTGGTAATGATGGCCAGCCACCTAAATTAAAAAAAACAAAAACAAAAACAACAACAAAAAAACACTTAAGTGTACACTTACAATAGATGAGTTTTTAAAATAGTATATAAATTATATACTAATAAAGCAATTTCTTTCTTAACAGTTTCTGAGGGTGGGGACCAGCATCTGGGTTTTAACAAGCCTTCCCCCTAATTCTTGTACTAAGTGTGCAAATCACTGCTCTCAAGAGACTATTTAAAACCAAATGAACTTGACATAACATCACCGGCACATCCAAGTCATACCTGATTCTTACCCACCCAAAGTGGTAGAGGATCAAGACAGTGACAGAGGGCATAAATAGCTACATTAGCTTTACCAATCTGAATAGCATGTGTGTTAAATTTGAGACAGAGTCCAGTCTTAGATGTGACCCTGAGATTCAGACCCACAGCCAAGTGGACAATTCCACCTTGGAACTGTCAATTCTAACTAATTGGCAATTCTAACTCCCTCAGGTACTCCAGACGTACCCCTTCCTGAATGAGGATCTTTATTCCTCTACTTGCTTTTCTTGGTAAATGGCACCACCATCAACCTGGTGGACCAAGACTGAAAAAGGGGAACTACATTTGCCTTCCCCCTCCCTCACTTTAGATAGTCACTGAGGCTTGCATTGCATTTCAATTATCTTTTTTCCAGTAATGGCCGTAGGCCAGGACCTTATCGTGGCTCGCAAACGGACTCACTGCCTTCAGTCTCACCCCACCCCCTGTCAGTCCACACACTCAGATATCCTAGGGATCTTTTTTTTTTTTTTTAAGATTTTATATATTTATTTATTTTAGAGAGAGAGAAAGAGGCATGCTAATGGGTGGGGGGGTGGGTGGGTTACGGAGCAGAGGGAGAGAAATAAGCACACTCTGTGGAACATGGAGCCCCACACGGGTCTAGATCCCACAAAGAATGCCTCAGATACTTCATGGTTCTGTGATATCATCTTCCTACAGGGTTTATTGGTAATAGGGGTCAGTTTTGGGGAATCTACTGACATCTGGGTTTTAGTATAGGCCGGCAGAACTAGCTAACGCCACTTCTGCTTCTCCTTTGCTTCCTAGTTGTTAGTGCATTTGTTTCGTAGCATTAAAAAACCCCTCTTTGTACTTTCCTTCTCTTGGGTTTTCCCTAGCTCTAGCATTTTCCTACAGTTCACATAAAAATATGCCTTTTTGAGGGCACCTAGGTGGATCAGTGGGCTACTGTTGATTTCTGCTCTTGATTTCTGCTCAGGTCATGATCTCAGGATCCTGAGCTGGAGCCCCATGTTGGCTCCGTGCTCAACAGGGTGTCTGCTTCAGATGCTCTCTGCCCCTCTCCCTCCACCCCTCCCTCCCATTCTCTCTCTAAAACAAATATATAATTAAAAAAAAAAAGTCTTTCATAAACAAAGGCTGTGGTGATAATCCCTTTGTGGCATGTGATGTAAAGGAGATTAACAGAAAACTATGTATTGACTGAGAGTGATGAAGGTATAAAGAGGAAATTGCCTTGAGTCACAGAAATAAGAATGATTTAGGGAAAGAAAAAGATGAGATAAATGAGAAAAAGTGGAGAAAATGAACCCTGGGCAAAGAAGAGGAGGAAGGGGAAAAGAAAAGAAATGCAAGACTGAACTTCTGGTCTACCTCCTCACTCACATCCTAACTACAGAAGTCCCCAAACGTTGACTTTCATTCTCAGGAATGTCGGAAGACAGGCTGTAAGCTGCTCAGTCATCCACACAGGCTGCCTAATATCTGAGACATCTATCCCTCCCCATCATTCCCTATAAAATCAAAGTCTCTCTGGACTACCTGGACCCCATTCTCACCATCAGATTCTGACCACATTCTGGGGCTCAAGACAACCCAGGCTACTTTCGGATTTTTTTTTACTTCTTGGGGATAATGACTCTCAGTAGCATTGGCCTGGTACGACAGTGACTTTTCGAAATCACCTGAGTACTCTGGTCACACTGCAGTTTGAAACACATGAACTCTGGGGCATGAAATTTTGGGGCAGGAACACTCCAAAGCTACCATGGAATCTCAAGGTTAAAATGAATAGGCCTGCCTTAATATTTACTAGACTGGGGCAAGAGCACAAATGGAGGCCCTCACACCGTACACTAGATATGTAAATAATATAAACCAAGATAACAGCCAGATAAAAATATATCCTATCTTCTGGTTTAACAAATATATCTTAATAAAGACCTGCAAGGCAGGTTCAAATATGGCATTCTTGGGCTTCTTCGAGTTCTAGGTAGGAAGGTGGTGATAGGATGAGAGCCAGTCCCCTGTCCCTGGTCTTTCCTTCTTTCACCACTGCAGGTTCCCTGTTGTGCCGAGGGGTCAAACTTAGGTGCATACCCATCGTGGTACCATCTTTAGCCTGTCTAGGCCCTGGAAACAGGCCGAGGATGCCAAGAAATCACAAAGTCTTAATTAAGTCTTCAATGAGTGTTCTAGAATAGTAGTTCTCAACTGGGGGCAATTTTGCCCTCAGGGAACATTTGGCAATTTCTGGAGACGTGTTGTCTGTCACAGCTTGAGGAGAGGGGTGTTAAGAGCCTCTAGTGGGTAGAGGTCAGGGATGTGTAGACATCCTACAAGGCACAGGTCAGCCACCACTGTAGTTAACTGACCCAAAATGTTACCAGTGCCACGACTGAGATGTCCTGCTGTTCAAGATCACAAGATACCTTGGAGATACTGTGGGTTTGGCTCCAGACCACTGCAATAAAGTGAATATTGCAATAAACCAAGCTGGATGAAATTTTTCATTTCCCAGTGCATGTAAAAGTTATGTTTACACTACAAAATAGTAAGCGTGCAAGAGCATTCATTATGTCTAGGGGCTCCTGGGTGGCTCAGTGGGTTAAAGCTTCTGCCTTCGGCTCAGGTCATGATCTCAGGGTCCTAGGATCGAGCCCCGCATCGGGCTCTCTCCTCAGCGGGGAGCCTGTTTCCCCCTCTCTCTCTGCCTACTTGTGATCTCTGTCTGTCAAATAAGTAAATAAAATCTTAAAAAAAAAAAAGAGGATTCATTATGTCTCAAACAATGTATTATACCTTAACTTAAAAATACCTTATTACTGAAAAATGCTAACCATCATCTGAACTTTCAGCTAGTTCATAATCACTGACCACAGATCATCATAACAAATATAATGGGTAATAAAAAAGTCTGAAATCCTGCGAGAATTACCAAAAACGTGACACAGAGAAATGAAGTGAGAAAACGCTGCTGTACATACGGTGCCAATGGGTGCCTGGCTGGCTCAGTCAGTGGAATGGGTAACTCTTGAGCTCAGGGTTGTGAGTTAGAGCCTGGCACTGGGTGTAGAGATTACTTAAAAATAAAATCTTTGGGAAAAAAAAGAAAGAAAAGAAAAATGGTGTCCACAGACTTGCCCGATCAGGGTTGCCACAAACCTTCGGTTCATAAAAAATACGTTTGTGAAGTGCATTAAAGTGAAGCGCAAAAAATGAGGTATGCCTGTATTTAAATTCCTTAATCCTGTTCTAGAAGGAGGGGTAAGGTTCTGGGCACGAACACACTCTTGGCTCCACAGACTCTCCTCCACAGGAGATCTGGTTTAGCGAGGGACAGAACAGGGCCTTCTAAAGTACAGGGCCCAGGGCCAGGGACTCCCTTGCCCAGGTGGGAGGGCAGGACTGGGAATGAATTTGGAGTATCTCCGGGGTTCTCGAAACCTGTAGGAGACAAAGCCCTTCCACTGAGCAAAACGGGCTATCCCGGCTTCAAGTGAGTATCTCAAAGAGGACCAACTCCCTGACCTAGGGCTACTCTTTGTATCCAGGAGTTGGTCCCTGGGCTGGTCCCCTGGCAAGCTCATACAATGAACTGAAACCAGACTCTCTCACTTCCTGGAACCCAAAGAAACTTAGACCTTGGGCAAAGGCCCTTTGGCGAGCATTTGCACATTTATGCAACTGAGTAGCATATGCCAATTATCTGGAGAATACTGGTAAGTACAAGCAGGAAAATTACAAATATGTGCACTTTCTAGAGGCTGATAGAAAAATGTGGATTGTGTATCTCTGATAGAGGATGCCTCAGAATCCAAGGGTCTTAAGAAGTAATTGAGATAAAGTGTAGCCCAGATGTGGCTGAAGCAGCCCCTGTCTTTGTTCCACTCTGGCATTGAATCAGGCCTCAGTATTTTGTCATCCTTACAAGTGAAACCTGCATTAGAGGGAAACAGGGATTGTGGTGCAGAGTTGTCAGGAAATGGGGAGGATAATACCACAAAGCAAACAGAACAGAAATCCCCAGGAGGCAGAGCGGTTCTTCTCCAGGTCTGTCCCTTCTTGGTCTCTGTCCTGGTCTCCCGGTTTCCACTTTTCTTTTCAGGACTCTTTCCCCATCTCTTCTTTGGAGTCAGGTACGTCCAGCTATTGGCCCCAATTTGCCTGCTTCACTGGGCAAGAGGAACACCTGCGAATCACAGGTTCTCAAAATGAGGTCCCCGACCATCGGCACCCGGTGTCATCTGCAAGTAAGTTAGGAATGCAAGTTCTGGGTTCCCATCCCGGACCCACCCAAACACAGCAACCTGCAATTAAACGCGCCCTTTGGGTGAGTCTAACGCTTGCTGCCACGTGAAGGTTAAGCTGGGCACTTCCTGCAAACACAGTTCAGCCGCCTTCGCTCGCATTCCCCAGGCATGCCCTGTGGAGTTGGAAGAGGAAGGCTCTACTCCCTGCCACGCTCCCCAGCCCCCACGGCTTATCAAACTATTCCCCCAACAAAAGTGCGGGTGTCCGGGGGAAGGGTGGGTGGGATTCTCAAAGCCCTATCGCTGCAAACAAATTCACGGCCCGTTGTGAAAAAAATATTCTAAGAGAACTCAGTAAAAGGGGCTACAGTCTCGTGTACATCTTTCTAGACATTTCTGAGCGCACAGTGCGTAGGTTTATCCTTAAAATGCACACATTTTGGACTGTTTGCTCATTTCATAACATGTTTTTGGAGTATTTCCCTTGGGGCGCCTGGGTGGCTCAGTGGGATGAGACTCTGCCTTCGGCTCAGGTCATGATCCCGGGGTCCTGGGATCGAGCCCCACGTCGGGCTCTCTGCTCAGCAGGGAGCTTGCTTCCCTTCTCTCTCTGCCTTTCTGCCTGCCTGTGATCTCTGTCAAATAAATACATAAAATCTTAAAAAAAAAAAAAATCTCCCTTGAAGGCTGAGTAGGCCTGCCCCGTCAGGAGGAACGACTCGCGCCCCCTCTGCCCTTCTGCCTGACCCTCGAGGCAGTAGAGCCGACAACACACGAGCGAGGTGCGGGAGTCACCGTGCCGGCGATTTGGTGTTTTCACGGTGGTGGGCCTCGTCCAACAGGGAAAAGGCGACAAGAACACAGCATTCCGCTAACCAAATTGGTAACGCTGTGCGCCAGGGACTGAGGAAATTGCAGGGAAGCAAAGGCGGGGCGGGGAGGGGATGCGCCGCTTACACACGGTCAGGAAGCCCAGAACGCAGGACGAGAAACGGAACGACAGAAAGCGCCCAGCTCGACCGTCCCAATTTCTGAGGCACAGATGAGACAAGGCCTTTATAACCACTGACGCTTCCACACAAAGTGACGTAGAGTATCAAAGGCGTGCCACGTGTACCTCATCTTTCCCATTTCGCGCACAGAGATCTACGGACTGGAAGAGCAAGGCCGAAATTTTCCACAGTTCCTTGTTTCCCGGCGGAGGGAGCCGGCGGCGCGGGACGCAAGGTTCCCCACGCGGCCCCTTGGTCCCGCCCCCGGCCGGTCACTCCGGCCACTCGCGCGCCGACGCCCCGTGGGGAGCGGGCTGAGCGCGCGGGCGGCGATTGGTTCCGGGCCAGGGTGGGCGGGGCGCGGGGCGCTGGCCTATAAGAGCGCGGCGGGAGCACCTCGGTTTGCGTCGTCGTCTCCTGCGGCGTCCTGCGTTGTTCTCCTGGTCCTTGCAGCCCTCGGAGCCCGGACCGGAGCGCACCCTCGCGAGTCATGGAGATGAAGGCCGTGTGCGTGTTGAAGGGCCAGGGCCCGGTGGAGGGCACCATCCGCTTCGTGCAGAAGGCAAGGGCTGGGGCGGAGGCCAGCGGCGAGGCGGTGTCCGCGCACCTGTGCCCCGGAGCGGCGGCCGGCGGGCCCTCGGGCCGCCCTCGTCACGCCCCCGCTGCGCGGGGTCTGCGGGTTCGCGCCGCCCGAGGCCTCTGCCCCGCGGAGGTGTGGCGGCCGAGTGCTGAGTCACCGGGCGGGCCCGGCGGGGGCGGCGGTGCGTGGCGAGGCCTGGGCGGGGGTGCAGGGAAGGAGCTGCGGCCGACCCTGGCGGGGCGGGGGTGGGGGAGCTCAGAGAGCGGGCCCGGCGGGGAGGGCGGAGGCTGGCTGGCCCGCGGGCCTGGGCCGCCGCCCCGGCGTCTGTAGGTCGGGCGGAGGAGGTTCTTGAGGCGGCTGTGGCCCTCCCTTGCGGGGTCGTTTTCTGGGTCCTGAGGCTCCAGGACACGGAGTTGCGCAGTCTCCGGCCTGGCCCGCCCTTGAAAGTCCGTGCGGGGGTGGGGAGTGCGGCGGGGCCACCTGGGCACGGTCGCATCCGTAACCCCACTTTAGGGTTTCCTTTCCGCTCAGGGGTCTGCAGCTTGCAGCCTGCGGGCACAGCCGGTGCCGGGGCGGGTGTTGTGCAGCCCCGGAGCTAAGAGGGTGGCTGGTACACAGCTCGTTCAGAAGGTCCTGAAAAACGAGAATCATGTGACTGACAAGTCCGAGATGAAACCCTTGAGTCCCTGGGGTAGTAATTAGTAAAAGCTTATTGTGCACACGCGGGGAGATAGTCGGGACCCGGGAGCGCTCAGACCAAACCATGGGGTGAGGGGGTATATTGCCATAAAGCAGCTTATAGAGTGAGAAGGCAGGGACTGTACAATTTTTCACAGTCATGGGTCACCACAGTTTTCTTAAATAAGAGTAAGAAATTGGTTAGTGTTTACCAAAGACCGGCCTTGGGATGCAAGCAGTTTGATCTTTTGCTTAGGATTTCCAGAGGCATAAATAAGAAATGACCCAGGTCAAGTTAGTCTTGCAAAATAAGCCAGTTAAGCTATGCTTGTGTGACTAGATTGGTTTTGTCTGATCAGGGAGTTTTCAAGGATGGTCTCGGTTTGTTTTTGACTTTAACAGGGCAGAGACCTTGAGTGGCCCCTTACAGAAAAGTTTGCTGACCCTTGCTCTGGGTCATGGTCAGGCTGCAAAGGCAGAGAAGATGGCCTTGGACAAAGCTCCTTTTCCACCTGCAAAGCTCCAGAAGCAGGAGAGCTAATGGACTCCTGTGTTGGTTGTTTTCCAGACCTGTGATTTTTTTTTTTTTTTTTTTTTAAAACCCTGGGTGTATAGTAGGCTTGTTTGGGGAGCTTTTAAAAAAATGTTGATTTCTGGGGCCAACTCCAGATTAGTTATATCAAAATCTGTCGGGATGCAGTCTGAGCTTTGCTGTTTTAAAAGTTTCCACAGTACTGATTTGCACCAAGAATTGAGAACTGTTGGTAGAGGGTAGTGGATGGGGTTTTAGGAGTTGGAAGTCAGGAGATGTGGAGTTCACTTAACTCTGTTGGAGCGTTCATTTAACCAAAATCTCTGTAAAGTGGTTTTTGAAATTGCTCTACCAATAGGCCCATTACTGAAATGGTCAAAGAATAAACTATACAAAAGTACTCATTAATAATATTGCAAAACACATGTTTTACAAGGAACGTGCTTGTGGTAAGACTTGTTCCCCAAATCTTAGGTTAGGAACTGATGGAAAATTGTCTGTTGTACTTGGTTTGATAATCATAACAGAATATTTAACATATGAATGAGATTTAATATTTTTTTAAGACTTTTTTGTTTATTTATTTGACAGCAGGGAGAGAGGGAGAAGCTGAGCTGGGCGCCCTGATCTCGGGTTCGATCCCAGAACTCTGGGATCCTGACTTGAACTGAAGGCAGGTGCCTAATGACTGAGCGACCCAGGTGCCGAGATTTAATCTTTTTTTTTTTTTTTCTTTTAAAGATTTTATTTATTTATTTGACAGAGATCACAGGCAGAGAGGCAGGCAGAGAGAGAGAGGAGGAAGCAGGCTCCCTGATGAGCAGAGAGCCCGATGCGGGGCTCGATCCCAGGACCCTGGGATCATGACCTGAGCCGAAGGCAGAGGCTTTAACCCACTGAGCCACCCAGGAGCCCCCCGAGATTTAATCTTTAAAGCGGCTTACAGAAATGTGAGAGGACAGGAAAAGTGATCTTTGAAATTTATGCGAGGGAGCTTAATTTTTTCCTTTAAGTGGTTTCCAAATTTTCTGGAAAAAGACTTTGTCATTTGACTAAATTTTGCTGTTTTCACTTGCCAGACTTTGTTTCACTCTTCTTCTTTCCTTTGTAATTCTGCCAGTACTAAAAAATCTCAGAAGCCTCTGAGGAATACCTTCCCTTTGGCCTTGGAGAAATGGCATGGGTGTTACCTTCAGAAGTCAAGCTGTGAATCCATACATAATGGAGTTTTTCCATCTTCCCTGAGTCTCTTGTGGGGCCCCCTCTTTTTTTAAGTTCCAAACTTCATTTTGGTGGTGCTGTTTGTACCTGATAAAAGATCCTAGCGTAGTTAAGCATTACAGCTGTACTGATATGCAGGAACGTTAAATTGGAAATAAACTGTATTTGTTTGGTGTATAGTGTTTAAAATTTTGGATTAATTTCCAATTTCTAAAAATCAGAAGTTTTGACCTGTAAGACCAAATTACTAGCTTCTCTTGAAAAAGGGAAGCCACACTGAGCCCTTATTAGGTCAGGACAGCACCCTGCAGGATGAGTTTATGCTTTTTGCTTCCCTGACCTGTTTCAGTCAGTTAAGGTAACTGCCTGGCCCTATAGGGTGGCCCCCAGGCTGCTGACTGTTGAAAAGCTCCTGTGTGCTCTGTGCATTACCCATTAATGGCGACTTGGAAGAACCTGCCCTTTTGTCTCTGTGCTGGCGGTAACACAGTGCGTTTGAGGGGCTAACATTCACGTTTTAGTTTTTCCAGAGCTAAAGCTTAGAAGAATCCTAGTCTGTGCTCAAAGAAAAGCAAAGAAGGGCAGAAGTTGACATACTACTTTCTTTGAGACACGGAGGCTAACACCTCTTGTAACTGTTGGCCCTGGCTATTAAAAAAAAAAAAACAAAGAAGCTAAAAAAACAAAGATGCCATCATGTGTATAACTGTGTGGTATGGATACTACGTGTGTTTTATTTTTGTTCCTAAGATCTCTTAGCTGCAAAAGGTCTTCTGTATGCAGCCCTGCGGCACTGTACCTATCACCGTTGCTTACATGGAGATACCGGTGTGTTCTGCTGCTGTCGTGTTTCTAACTGCCCTTTCTTTTCGGTCTTGAGTGGGGAGGTTACCTAGGTTGGAGGCCTTTAGGAAGCAGTAACTTGGCTTAGACCAGAGTCAGTCCCCCAGGGAAAGTGGGATAGGGTATTTTCTGGCTATTAATAAAAAATAGCTATGTTGGAGACAGATAAATACCCCTAGTGAGAGAGTGGAGAACCGGGATTCTAGGGTAACCTGCTGGACGTTTCCAGGGTGTCTTTTTTTCTTTTCTTTTGATGGCTAATCTGTATGCTTGCTGTATGGAAGAGTGTCTGCATGAAGAAAACGACGTGTTATGATGTGCCGCCAACATTCGGGTCAACAAGTTTGATACATACTCCTATATTCAGCAGGAACAAATGTATTCAAAAAAGCATTTACAAAAGTCATGAACTTATTCATATAAAATAGCCATATTACGTATGGATGTAGTGTCCGTTTTAAGGGAGTCAAACCCTACAACATCACAAATCCACCATTTTAGTGCTCACTCGCCATTCGGCGAAGTGCGTTTTCTT
Organism: Pteronura brasiliensis; assembly: GCA_004024605.1. NCBI lineage: Eukaryota > Metazoa > Chordata > Mammalia > Carnivora > Mustelidae > Pteronura > Pteronura brasiliensis. The sequence goes on from PJEN01003665.1 coordinate 136,940, forward strand.
GGCTATTAATTGTGATGCTGGCTGTAGGGTTCCCGGGCTATGAATGTTAGAACAAGGTCACATCTCCCTTGTGTTGGTCCCCAGCCTAGAACAGTTAAATAGCTTGCTAGAAATTGGTGGGCCTGGGATTTGGACACAGATCTTTCGACTCCCATGTCCATGTTCCTTCCACTTCCCTGTGATTGGTAAAGATTATTCAACTCTTTTCTTTGTTCAGAAGCACTTGCTCTCTCAAACTTTTTGCACTTTTCTTTGACTAAAGGGAAAGGGGCCTGTTGAGGTGTCAGGAACCATTACAGGATTGACTGAAGGCGAGCATGGATTCCACGTCCATCAATTTGGAGATAATACACAAGGTGGGTGTTGTTTTGGTCTAGTGGCTCCTACTTGTTTCAGCTAGTAAGATTAAGACTGGGTAGAGTTATCCCTAAACATTAAAAACCCTCAACAAGCAGAGAAAAAAAAGTCAATAGGATTACTATGGTCAGCCTTAGGGAAATGACCCACAAAACTGACTCTTAAGTGTGGAAAGGAAGGGGAAGAAGTTGATTTTTTTTTTTTTTCAATTTTTATTTAT
>PJEN01003665.1:137616-161863 GCA_004024605.1 Pteronura brasiliensis
CCCAGGACCCTGCATCACGACCTGAGCTGAAGGCAGAGGCTTTAACCCACTGAGCCACCCAGGTGCCCCAAGAAGTTGATTTTTTTTTTTTTTAAATCATGATTATACCTTGATTATAAGAGCTACAAGTATTTTTTTTTAAAGATGTATTTATTTATTTGACAGATCACAAGTAGGCAGAGAGACAGAGAGAGAGAGAGAGAGGAGGAAGCAGGCTCCCTGCCAAGCAGAGTGCCCGATGTAGGACTCGATCCCAGGGCCCTGAGATCATGACCTGAGCCACCCAGGTGCCCTCAAAGTATTTTTTAAGAAAACAAAAAATTAAGCTACTCTTACCTTCCATAGTAATCTCAGGTGTTTGTGAGCTGGGGTTGAGGGTGGATGCTGCCAGCACAGCGTCTGCGTTTATTTGCATTACCTGTAAGAGTAGCTCGTACCTCCAACACAAGAGCCTTAGTAGGACAGAAGTAAGGTACAGTCTGAACAAAGAATGTAAACTGTTGGTGTTTTTGATTGAGTTTCGTTTTCTCACTTTGGGATTAGAAGCAAGTTAACAAAAGCTTACATGCATTTAGTCATTCTTTACCGTATCTGAGTAACATGAACTCAGTGTTTACTTTTTATGATGAGAACTTGATTTATTCGTCTTGCTGGATTTGTTTTTATGTTCTGTAATTTGGTTCCTATAAAAATTGTAACTTAATGACCAGCTTTGAGCCATTTCGACAATTAAAATTCCTCAGGTGGTTCTTTTTTTTTTTTTTTTTTTTTTTTTAAACCACTTTGTGTTGGGTGGCATTTGTCCTGTGTCTTTGATTTACCGCGCCCCTTCCTGGGACCTGTGTGTCTCCTCCCGGGGCACGCTGGGTGGAAGCTGTGAGCCACGGAAGCTCCGTCACCTGCCGAGTGAGGAAAGCCTGTCACTAAGGAGCCTTCTGCATTGATGAGTCGCCTGTGAGATTGGCTTTCCGTGAGGCACAGGAGCGCCATTTTCACAGATACTCTGAATGGCACTCCGCGGAATTCTGAGAGGCAGCAGCCTGGGCTCATAGCTGTAAGGTGCCGTTTCTAGTCTGCTCGCAGCAAGTAAAGGGCACGGCGGTGGTTGCTGGTGGTTATGTTGCTGGGGAGGTCAGCTTCTTGTAGTTACGGTATGCCACCTCGCAAACCAGGATCAGAATCCTGGGATTTTAATGATAGAAGAACCATGACGATCAAGTCCCGCCCTCTTATTTACAGGGCAGTGAGGAGCTCAAAGCCCAGAGAAGGATAATACCTTTCCTGGTGTTACAGAGTAGTTAGAACTTGTTTCTGCTGCTTGCCTCTTTTGTTTATGCTGAGGTGTTGCTTCCTCTCCTTATGAACCTAGAAGTCATGATGTAGGTTAGCATTTTCTGTATTTGGGGTTTTAGCAATGACCAGTTTCTTTTTAGAATTTGTTTTGAAATCCTGATTCCTAATTTGGCTACCTTTGTTTTTGTTTTTGGTAAATAGGCTGTACCAGCGCAGGTCCTCACTTTAATCCTCTATCCAAAAAACACGGTGGGCCGGAAGATGAAGAGAGGTGAGTGACAAAGTGCTTTAACTCTTAACTAAAATTATGGCGATGGCTTGTTGGGGTCAGGACGGGTATCTGCTTGCAGATTGCATGCTGACATAACTGGGTAGGCCTTCCCACCTCTGCTCTGGAATTTGTTGCCCCCACCAAGTAACCCCTTTGCCCCTGGTACTAGAGCAGCTTACGCTCTGGGCTGAGGAATTGACACATGGGGACATGATTTGGTTTTGTAGCATTTATTGAATATAGAACCAATTACAAGTGCCAAAGGGAACTAATACAGGAAATGTCATGAGTAACAGTACTGTCAACCACTAGCAACATAAACCATCATTGTGAAGCAGAGGAAGCCTTGTAGGTAAAAATTTGATACTGAAAATTCAGTGAGTCCATTTGCATGTGTTGTTTCCTCAGAGCCTTTCAGGAAAATATTAAATTTAAGGACAGGGCTGAATTTATTTTTATAACAGGCCTGGGGCATAGCATTCTTAGCCAGGCCAAGAATTAACAGGTGTAACTCAGTAACTTCCAGTTTACCCTTCGGTACTTTACCTCTGAAATCGGAGATGTGTCCCCATCCCGCAGTTCTGCCCAGAGCATTACCTTGTAGATTGGAAGCTTTGAAAAGCAGCGTGTCGAGAGTGTCAGTTGTTTCTAGTTTGTGTGTGTACCAAAATTCTGTCGATCTGGAAGAGTGGGTCCTGTTTGATACATACCATACCTACCCTTCTGTATGACTCAGTCATTAACTTAGTTCACCAACTAGCCTGATGTTAAATGGAAGTCAGTCCCAATTCCTGATGACGCTTTCCCTGTTAGGCATGTTGGAGACCTGGGCAATGTGACTGCTGGCAAGGATGGCGTGGCCATTGTGTCCATGGAAGATTCTCTGATCTCACTCTCAGGAGACTATTCCATCATTGGCCGCACAATGGTGGTGAGTTTTTGTATGCTAGGATATGCATACCGTTTCTTCTAATACACAGACATGTATCTTTTCACGGATTCATGATTATTATTCCTGGTTTCTAAGAATCCACGTACATTGTACCTTCAGTCCAGATTAAGAAAAGCAATTACTTTGATGATCACAGTGAAGGTGAATTAGGTTGATGTAGGTTGGTTGTGACACTGTTCTGCCAAGATGTGGTAATTAAGTAGGTTTCATTTGGTCATACTAGATCTGTAGCTTGGAGAAACAGTAGTAGTCACCGTCTGGTTTTAAAATGGCCAGATTTTCCGGCCATGATTGAGTGTCCCCCTTGTAGTTCAACAGAACATTTTGTGAAGTCCAAATGAGACAGACCTCAGTACTGGTATTTGTTCATGTTTGCAGGTCTCCACCATTTTTTAAACTTGTGGGAAGCGAGTGCTCTGAGTTACCCACGGGGGCTGCATCTGGTTCTTGTAGTCACCAGGTAGCGTAGGCTCTGTGTTGCCCGCCCCAGAGGACAGTTAACCTTCTTTGTAGTCCTTTCCTTCCAGGTGACTCTAGTTTTCTTCAGCTATGGTGGCGCAGCAGAAAAATCATTGATCAATGTTTGAGGAGCCAAATTTAAAATACTATTGTTTAAATAGTTGAAGATAACTTACTTACAGACTGGTAGTTCATTAGGCACGTTTTTGGGTTTTTTAAAATTCACTTTCCTTTTTTTTTTTCCCCCCCTTCTAAAGTGTTTATTATGAAAGAAGGTTATAACTCAGGCTACTAAAATTTCTCGTGGAGGATTCAAACTGGCACATGGCAGCCTGTAACACTTGCCCCAGGTTTTTAGTATTTCATTTAGAGATAGCAACACTTACCTAGTGTTTACAATAAACTTAGTCTCTATCACAAAGAAAAAGCTTTGAATAGTAGTTTCTGTTGTTTACCACTAGATTAAACATTAGTGTATTTCCATGCTAGGATTATTTTAACATGGTCTTTTCTAGTATTAAGTGGTTTTTAAAAGTCTTTTGGGTATTGTTGGGAATAGGTGGTAATTACTTGATTGTGCTATGTTAATGTTCTCAAAACTTTTTAAAGGTCCATGAGAAACAAGATGACTTGGGCAGAGGTGGCAATGAAGAAAGTACACAGACGGGAAACGCCGGGAGTCGTTTGGCTTGTGGTGTCATTGGGATCGCCAAGTAAATATTCCCTAGGATGCAATCTGAGTCCTAGTAGCTCCTCTGTTATCTTGCTAGTTGTAGAAATTTAACTTGATAAACATTAAACACTGTAACCTTAAGAGTGTAATTTGTGTGACTTTTTAATTGCTTTAAAAAGTACCTGTAATGAGAACTGATTTATGATCACTTGGAAGATTTATATAATTTTATAAAACTCCTATTTAGTTAAAATGTCTGTTTCAACGATCTCTGTATTTTGCCAGGCTTAATAATCATACGTGGGTATTAAACTTAATTGTGTGAATTTCTTCAATTCTCATTCAAGCCCGCAATAAACAAATACACCATATGGCTCTGCATCTTGAACCTGTTCAAGTATCCAAATTGAAACTCTATAAATTAGCTCTTGATACTCCTACAGAGCGCTCAAATGGAACGGAGTTAGTAATATGTTGACAGATACGACCTGTTTCATAGAGGTTGCTTTTCAAAGTGTTTTAAATGATGGAAGAGGGTTTAAATAAGTTCTAGCAGCTGGTCTTTTAGCTAACACCTCAATTTGAATCTTGGTTGGACAGCTGTCCTTTGTCAGCTTCAGGGAAATTAAGGTGGTTTCCCTGATTAGCTACTTAGCATTTTGATTCAAAGTATTTAACTTTATTTTAAAAAGTAAATGTTACGGTTTGAGAGAGCCCTTTGATAACTTTTGGTGAAACTGTGAACAGTAAGTTAGCCTCAGCTAAGAGTAAATTTACCTCCCTGCCAAAATGGCACATATTCCACGTTTCATACACCTATGAACATTTATATAGTTTATAATAAAAGTAGAGGTTGGCACAGTCTGCTTTCAAATTAGCCATTTAAAGAAAATACCGTAGCATTTTAAGATGGGACCAAGGAAATGTTTGAATGTGGGTTATGGCTACTTAAGAATTTACGCATCCAATTAGTAAGTTTAGGTGTAGTTCTTCTATTGTAAATACTTAACTATGTACCTATGAGAAACTACTTCTAAATGAAATGTTAACCCAATTCAGGTTTTGGACTCTGGATTACAGTTACCAACTGGTAATGGTAGAGTATTTCTGATAGGGAAATCAGAAATAAGGTACAGTTCTGATTGATCATAAATATATGCTATCCTTTTATCAAATGTAGGATATTGGTCAGAGGAAAAGCCAATTTGGAAAAGGACGATTTGTAGTGTTCTCAGTTTTAAAATTGGTGATAAAAAGAACAGCATGCTCAGAAGTGGTTAAAATCACTGTTAGAATTTAAAAACAGTAACGGATTTCGCTAATAGACTGCTTGGTGTACGTGTGTGGGATAAGACTCAAAATATAGGGCCTGGCTTGTGAGCCTCAAGTGTAATCATTACCACTTAGTACTTCAGGGGAGGGGTCCTGTCATATGGAAATAGGATGGTTCCAATACTTAAAATTGGAAATAGGGGTTTTAAGTCCTTGAAATCTGAACACTAAATCAGATGTATTATTTCTTTCCAGAAGCAGTTTCAGTTAGGACTTTTAAACCTCTCAGGTGGGCCAACATCAAACGGAGGACAAGTCTTATAATTCAGGTGCAGATTCAGCCTGATTTTCTCTCATTTTCTAAAGCCAGGAACACAAGAACATTGTCCTAGATACATTCTCCCTGTCGAAACAGAGATCTTGCTGCAAAGTACTATTTAAAAACCAGAGTAATAAAGCAGCTTCATCTGGGGATGAGGGCAAAGAAAAAGTTAACCTGCTCAGCACACTAAAACTAGAACAGTTTAAAAGGTAATTTAAGGGAAAAAAAGCCTCAACAAGGCCATAAACACTTGGGACTGTGTAACAACAGGTCTCTTCCTTGGCACTGGGGAAAGCAGTTTTATGGAACCGCTTTTCTGTATTTTAGATACAGGTTTGATTTGGCTTTGGACGTCTCCACGTAATAGTTCCTGGATAAACTACATCTACTTTTCTAGTTATCCCAACAATTTTAAGCAAAAGAGAAAATACTTTATATGTTCTTACATGTGACAAAAAGTTCAGTCTACCTCTGCTCAGCAGGGGAGTTTAACAAATGGTAAAGAAAGGCAACAGTCAAGGCTTATAAGGAAACAATAGGTTGCATTTAAGTCCTTAAACATAGAAGACAGAAAGCTTTTAGGTTGCAAATGTTAACCTTGATTTTTTCACCCTTCTGAAAAATTTAATGGGATGGTAAGGAAACACTCAAACTTACTTCTAGTAAGTAATACCCAGGCAATCAGATAATTCTATAGTACAATCGGGTCTTTGGGATCCAGTTTTTCCCCCAGCAAAATTTCTCTTTACAAGTTAATTAGGGCAACATTTACCACAAAGCCAATGGCAAAAAAGAAAACCCTGATTGAACTGCAAAACTAACAAGCTTTTCAATTAACATGAAAACAACTAACCCTTTACACCTTATGATTGAAATGTTAAAATTCAAAAATAGTACAAATGAAAGTGAGAATAACTACATAAAGATGTCTATTTCCATCAAATAAACAAGTCTAATTTAGACTCCAGTACAGTATTAACAGCTCAAACTTTGATGGTGAACAATCCTTTTCCACCTTAATGCAGTGTAGGAAGAATAGCACACATTAAAGTTTGTTATGAAAATAGAGTTTATTAAAAACATCCCTATTGTTTTGAGGAGCTTTCACCGTTACCTTGTCTTAAATTAAAAAAAAAAAAAAAAAATAGAGAGCACTTCTAATTACGATTTGTAAACTTTTTAAAGTCAAAACTTTTAAAAAGTTACAGCAAAAAGGGTAATATTTATTCATATTTTCAGTATTTTTTGTTATTTTGTGGCTATTTTTAAATAGAAGGGAAGCAATCAAATTGCTTACAATTCCCCACCAACTACTGCGGGGCTGCGGTATAGCAGGAGCAATATAATACAGCATCTGTACACCTCAAGCTCTACACTCCGGAAGTGTCACGGTCACATTCGACAAATGCCAGTCTCTAACGAGGAGCCTCTGCTGCTGAGCCAGAATCCTTTTCGGGTTCAACGGATGAGGTAGCCTCAGCAGGTAGCTCTTCAGAAGGTTTTACAACGGCAGACTCAGACTCCCCCTTACCAAGTTCTGAAACAGTGTCTACGGTTCCCACTTGGCTAATGGGAGGTTCAACGGTTTTGTTACCACCTGCCCTGTCTGTCACCTCGGGCTTCTCCTTTCCTCGGTTTTCTTCCTTATCTCTACGAGACTCTCTATCTCTAGAATCTCTCTCTCTGTCTCGATGCCCACTAGAGCGTCTGTTTCTCTCTTCCAAGTCTCTGTGCCTGTCCCGGTCAGGGCTCCTTCTTCCCCACTCTCTCCTTTCACGGTTACTATTATCTCTATCATCATTACGGCTCCCATACCGTTCCCGGTCATTTTCCACCCTATTTCCGAAAGCTCTTCTTCCAAACCTCTCTTGGTCTCTACCTGAATTGAACTGCTGCCTGTTATCATTTCTAAACGGCTGTGGCTGTTGCTGAGCGGGCGGCGGCGGCTGCTGCTGCTGCTGCTGCGCGGGTGGGGGCTGCTGGGGCTGCGGCGGTGGGGGCTGCTGCGGCTGGGGTTGCTGCTGCCTTCCGTCTCTGTCTTCAGGACCCCCTGGGCCTGGCCCTGGGCCCCCGAGCCCTGGCATTCCGCCAGGCCGAACAAAGGGGCCATGTGGTGGAAAGGGGCCTTTCATTCCATGAGGTGGCGGCATTCCAAAGCCCCCCGGTCCTGGAGGGGGACCTCTGTGCATCATATGTGGCGGCATGGGACGAGGTGGCATCAAAGGGAACCTCTGTAAGTGAGGTGGAGGCATTCCTGGAGGGCGCTGAAGTGGGATCAGGCCAGGTCGGGCACCGAGAAGACCAGTGGATGGTGCCTGGAGCCCAATTACAGGACCAGGTGCAACTCCTTGAGTACCTAAGAGAAAGTAAAAATAAAAATTATGTAAAGTAATGCAGAAGATGGCATTCGATTTTCACGTTTCCTCTGGAGCTTCAATCAAAATGAAGTTCAATCCAGAATCTTCCAATTTTGTGTGGCTTGCCAGGTCTACCCCGTGAGAAACTCAATGTGAGGGTCTGCCCAGTCACAACCACGGATGCAGTCTTACAGGTACTACACTATATATATGCTATGGAGATACGGGTCTATATAACTAGTGTACAGGTGATTAGTGTCTCATATTGGTAGAGGTCAAAATCAGCTGGAAAAGGAAATTGCAGTATACCAATTTTGGAAAGTCTCCTATAGTCTTCTTCACCAGCAGCTGTTTGGGGAAAATACTTAAAACACTCAAAATACTTAAAACATTTGAGAAATACAATGTACTAGGCCTAATGAGAAAGCGCTGAACTATCTGAGCCAACTGAAGGCCAGCTCAGGTGCACTTTTAGGAAATTTTGTTTTGTAAAGTCAATACTAGAAACAAATGGGGTCACTGACCCAGAAAATCCACTTAAGAGAGAGGTTTCTGATTCCTTGTCGGTAGGATGCCTTACTACATGGTACACATTACTTGAACAGTAATGCTTATAAAGACTGATAGACCAGCGGAGAGTTTATTCTTACAGGTTCTTGCTAGGCCACAATGACGAAGTATGCTCCAAGTTCAGCCATTCATCTTCTCATTCTTCCTAAGGCCACAAGACGGACGAAGTTGGTGCTATTGACAGCGCTGAGGACTTACTGGTTTTATTTACCATTTACATGAGGCTTCGCTCATGTTTTGGTGTTAAGTCATACAAATTCAACAATCCACCATTTAGAATGATCTGGCAAGCAGTATGCATGTTTCAGTTCACTTAATAACAGAAAGGCATCATCTATTTCTTCACAAATATCAACATCACAAGGCAAAACACTATATGACCAACAGGAGTTAACTCCTGTTACTATGACACTGTCACTAACACTGGAAACTGTTCCAGAGGTTAGAATGTGTACTATTTCCTCATGTACTGCAGAAAGGCCTTTGAGCAAGTTATGGGTTAGGACTCTTGATCAGCAATGGTTCACAGAAATGTTTGGGTGACACAGATAAAGAAACTCAAGAGCAAACCCCATACTTTAATACTAAGTATTCCCCACCGCCCCACAACATCACTCTGAACCACTTCCTTCCTCCCACGTGGTTCAGCAAACGTTTAACAAGTACTACTCCCTCCCAAATTTTTTGTATGAGTTTCTAACTTCAGTTTCTGCTCCTCACAACATGTGGTCTGATAGTATTCTGTCAGACTTGAGGACTAAACAGAGTAGACCTGAAAATATACATACAGCGGTTTATATCTTTAAACATGAAAACTCACCAACCTTGGTATTTACTTAGACACACCTTCTTTCACATGCTTAAAAAGAAGTATGTTTGGTGAAATATAATCTCACTTAGGAATGACCTTGGACGTGTGCCTCAGAAATGAGAGTAATACCTGCCTCTTGTTGAGATTAAATGGGATAAAATACATATAGTTAAATATGCTGAAGTTATTATATCTATTTTGACAGGTGATAAATATCCTAACATTAAATATCTAACTTCACTAAAATGAGTGCATTTTTCATTTCTGATTTGGATCTTATTAACCTCTCGTGGTTCCCCAATACCCACCACAATTTAAAGTCAAGCACTTTGGCAGTTGGGAAAAATGTGAACGCAGTGAGCTTCCACATGTAGGGTCTAAAGGTAAAATATGCTAAATACCACAGTAAAAAGCTAGAATTTATGAAATGGACAAACGAGGCAAAGACCTTGTCTCTTCACACACTCTTCAGACTCGCCTTGAAACCCCCAATGAACATACACAGAACCTATCCTAAGTTTCAGATCTAAGTGAATTCACAATGGCCAACATTATTCCTATCACTTAGTAAACACCGTGGTATGCCAAACAGCAAGGCAACAAAAGCACCTAAGATACGTCCTTTCTCTCACTTTTAAAAGAAATTAGTCCCAACACTTGTGGACCATAACTCAACATAAAATGTATGTACCCAAGTTACTGCCCTTTTCATAGAGATACCACACATAGATACACTCAAACAAACTTTACTTTCCCACCAGCCTTTAAAATGACCACTGTTTTACTCTGTTAGAGTTCAGTGCGACACATTAGAGTACCTCTCTTTAAGCTCCAGAGGCCAATGCCAAATTTTTAAATACCACTAGAAAAATGGGAAACAGGTTCAGAGCATCTTATTATAACAAAAGAATCAGGTTCAGATGAATCTTTAAGAGGAAACAGGGACTCCTGTAGGACAATGGAAAGGTCCTATTTCCTGATTTACCCAAGACTGGCTTCCTCAACTACCAATCTGACAGTGGCCAAAGGATGCAAGGCCACCTCAGCCTTGTACAGAACAGATAAACTGGCAATAATACTCTTTAAAAATACAAACCTGTCTCTAGGAACACATTTCTTAAGTCCTTTATAACATGCATTTGAGAGTAAACAGATTGATTTAATACGGTTACATTTATAGTAATCATATATTTAAACTATCTACAACATACAATATTTTTATAAAAGCAAAAATATTGCCTAATTCATTGATTCTGTATGTGTAGCTGTTTGTACTTGCCTGAAATACTACAAGCTCAAATCCCTTCTCTCATTTGTAAATAAGTAGATTTCCATTTAATCCTTCATGGACATTTACATTCCCCTGACAGAATATTCCCATAGTCCTAAATGTTGACCTTCAGGCCACAGAAGTGGTAAAATTATGGATTATTACTGTTTTTTTTTTTTTTTTTTTGCCATCAACATGTGTTGCTTTTATAATCAGTTATATTTAACTAAAAATATACCAGGTGGCATAAACCCTTGACAGGCATGCTAGTTGAATTTCATTTTTAATTAGGAAAGCTTACATTATCCATACATCAATAGACTATGTAGTGAGTTAGTCTGGTCTAAAGGGCCTTCAAAGCAATTGTTCATTATGTCATGGAAGGATGACATGCAATGCCACTGACAAGTTTTCTAGTTACAGATTAAAAAAAATAATTCACATATATTGAACACTTGAGCTTTGCATTAACTCATTTCATGTGCTAGAGACATAAAGATAAATGAAACATTGTCCTTTCCTTCAAACAGGATATAGCCTCAGTAGAAAGAAACATGCCAGCTGCAGGAAGAGATGGCACAAGCTAGTGCGGCGGCTAAGGCGGGCCTGCTGCAGCTTGTGTGTATGAACAGGCTGAGTGTGAGGCTTAGGGCGTCTGAGCAGGGTCCAACAGCAAGGACATCACCAGTCAGGAGAACTGCAACAGCGTGTCTTCTGACGAGAGAGAAGACAGATATGCAAGATGAGGTTTATTACTGGAGCAGCAGGCAAGAATCCGTGTGAATACACTACCATCCCACTGAAAGAGGTTCAGGAGGCTGAGCAGGCTGGCTGGGGCAATGACCAAGGCATGATTCGCAAGGATGATCCCGTGTTCATTTTTGAAAGAGCTTTCTAGCAAGCAGTGTAGAGGAGAGCCAGGAGGGGAAAGACGGCAGAGAGCAGGTGGACTCTTATCCCCAGAATCCAGGGGACAGAAAGAGAGACTGAACCCAGACAGGGGGGGACAGAGAGGAAGAGCACAGCTCTCTGGTCTGAATGAGTAGACGGAAGCATCAACGCAGTGCAGGAATTTAGGAAGAGAAGCTGTTTTTGGGGAGAGAGAGGACAAATTTCCACTGAGCTAGAGGAGACTGGGTTAGATCTGGTGGGTGTGTGCAGAAGAAACTGGTTATGCATACCTAGAGCTCAAAAGAAAAGTCCCAGTGTCACCCTCAGTTCAGGTGAGAAAAGGGAAGAGTTCAGACCCCAGGAGACACTACCTTAAAGTCTCCAAAATTTTAATACAGCGGATTTTAATGCAGGAAAAGGGACAGCCCCAAACATCTATATTCAAATTTGAGAAGTGTTAAGAAATACACTTGAGTTCAACTCAAAATAACGAAGACTTAACTGTGAATATTCCTGTGAGTCAAAAACCAGACATTTCACAATTAAAAAGTCAGTCAAGATTAAAGGGGAGGTACACTGCTATCTAGAGCAAAGCTGTCCAGAATTATGTGACTTAAAGAACAGGTGTTAAAAGGCTAAAGGGGCAGCAAGGAAGAGGAAGCTGGTATCATGGGTGGAGCCCAGCATGGACCTTGCAATCCCAGAACATAAATAAGGGATACAAACAGTAACTTTCTGCCCTACAGGCAGCTTTCTGCTAAGGACTGTAAGGGGGACAGGGAGGGCAAGGAGAAACATATAAAATTACTAGAAGTTTGAATTAAGTGCTGAGTGACCCAAATGCATCAGTTAGCTGGACGCTTTTGAAGAGGATGAAAATTCACGGGGGATACTTTAAGGAAAGCAAGGACTTGCTAGGTGAAAAGGGGAGGGAGGAAAAGGATGAGAGGGAAACATCTAAAAAGGCAAGGCAGTTCTCTTTGCCAACAATCTCGTCCTTCGTCCTACCAAAACCACTGCTTCTTTCAAGTCCTGGACCTTTTGTTACAAATACCTGTATTACTTCCAAATTCTCATCTGCAAGCACCCCACTCCCCGATCCCCTTCTCGGAGTAATTTTTGATCTCATGAGGGTCAGGCCCCCACAGTGCCCTTCACTGTCTTAACCTTTCCCTCCTTAACTTGCCTCAGAGTCCATGGTACCCCCTCACCACAGCTGGCTTGGAAAAACCTTGACTTGATGATTTTGAACGGAACTTTTACCTAATCTGTACCCAGACAGGGCTGGGGGGGCATCCCACCCCCAAGATGTCAACTGGTCTCATTTTAAGTGTAAAATTAAAACCATAAGTGCTTCCTTAGTGGGTTAGTGATCCTCATTTTCCTAGTCTGTTTTCATTCTCATTTCCCTCAATATCTTAATTCACCTGTTCCTCCTTAATTCTGCTTATTCTTAGGAGGTTTTATAACAAATCCAGTGAGATAAAATACACAGTTTATAATTCACTCACATACAAGTGTTTGTAACTCAATGGTTTGTAGTATATTCAGAGCTGGAAAACTGTCACAATCAACTTCAGGATATTTTCATCACCTCAAAAAACCCACTCTTATCACCCCCATTTCTGGTCCCCCACTCCCTGCCCCCTGGCAACCGCATACTCTAGTTTGTGTCTCTGTAAATTTGCCTATTCTGGACATTTCTATAAATGGAATCAAACAATATGCAATCCTCTGGGACTGGCTCCTTTCACTTAGTCTATCTTGTTAAGATTCACCTATCTTGTAGCATGTTTAAGGGCTTCATTAAAAAAAAAAATTACCAAGTACTATTCCACTATATGGTTTATAACGGAAACCATTATGATGAAAACCATATATTGTATATATGTACTGGGGTTTATCATGAAAAAAATAAAGGTCATTGGAAGACTTTTTCATTACCTACCTACCTACCACATCTACCAATTTACCTGTATCCGTATTACTCCTTCTGAGAACATTATGCTCCAAGGGCTAAGCTCTTTATTTGAACCCTGAACCCATGCATGCCCTCAACAAACACCTCTTCTTTCTTGCACCAAAAACTTCCCCTCTGCTGATTTTCCAATAAAGATACTTTAGTTTCATCCATGTTTTAGAAATTAAAAAAAAAAAAAAAAAAGCCTTCCCTTTCCTTGTATCTCCTTTCAACCATCACCCCATTTCACTGTTCCTCTATATAACAAGTATCCTCAGTGATGTCCAGAATCACTGTACCCATTCCTTCAGCTCATTCTCTCCTGACCCTTCGTAATTGTGCTTTTTGGATCCATCATTCCAAGAAAACCATGTTTCTAAGGTTATCCAGGAGCCTTCATTTTGCTAAATCCAGGCAGCAAGCTTCAGTGTCCTTCCTTGACCCATCAACACAACCGATAGTTGATCCCTCCTGCCTTCCCAGTAACTCTACTTGGCTTCCAGAACACCCCCTCTACTTTGCCTGCTAGCCCATTGGCTGCACTTTCCAGTCCCTCTGCTGAACAGAACAGTGTTTAAAACCACAGGCGCTGGGAGCAATGCTAGCTTCAGCTCTGGACCCACAGCTTGCAGCTGTTGACTTGGCCAGGCTACTTCCTCTTTACGCTTCAGCCTCCTTATCTATAAAATGGGGTAACTGCACCTACCGCTTAGGGCTGTAAGGCTCAAATGACTGATACATACAAACTCTTCAGAAGAGTTCCTGGCATATGGAACTATGTCTGCCTTAGTTCTCAGTACTGTATTCTCAAGCGCTAGGTGCTAAGTATTTCCTGGGCTCATCCCTCTAGGTCTCTACATTCCCTCAAGTCCTCTCACAGGCTCCTGTGGCTTTGCCGATGTGTTTGTAGACGATACCTGAAATCACATCTCTAGACATTATTCACCAAGTTGTTTACTTACCATCTGCACGTCAATTTCCCAAAGTTAAAATACCCACCATTTTACCTTGATATCCTCTCTGCAAACCCACTCTTCCTCGACATATGTCCACCTCAGGAATAGAAATTATACCCTACTGATTGCTCAGGCCAGAGACTCATTCCTGACTCCCTCCTCTCACATCCTGTATTTAATAAGGCAACAAGGAGGCCCTCTCTTCAAAAGAAATTCAGTGTCCAATCAATTCATTTCCTCCACTGTACCATCCCCGATGCAAGTGGTCAGCCTGCACCTCATCGACTGCAACAGCATCTGGTGTCTTCTTCCCACTCTTACCAACTCCCGTAGTCTGCTTTCTCTGAAACAGCTGTTACCTTTATAAAATACACATCGGATTAGGACCACAACATTCCCCATTGCGCTCATAACCAGGCCCTTGACAACCTTCTCTGAACTGAGAGCCTGCTGCTCTTTCCTTTGTTCACCCGCTCCAGCCACACTAGTTTGCTGGAGTCCCTCGAATAAGCTGAATTCATTCTCAATCCTAGCCTCCTTTTGGCCTTCTACATGAAATGTCTTTTCTCTATGTCTATGCCTCTTCCCCATCATTTCTCTACGAATTACCTTCTTAGATGCCCTCCTGAGCTGTCCCATTTAAAAGAGCACATTGCTGGAGCGCCTGGGTGGCTCAGTGGGTTAAGGCCTCTGCCTTCAGCTCAGGTCATGATCTCACGGATTGAGCCCCGCATCAGGCTCTCTGCTCAGCAGGGAGCCTGCTTCCTCCTCTCTCTGCCTACTTGTGATCTCTAATAAATAAATAAAATCTTAAAAAAAAAAAAAATAAATGAGCACACTGCATGTGACACTCCTCCAATCCCTAAGTGTTCTCTACTTCACTCTTCACAGGATTAACTCCATGTGAAACTATTACTTTTATCTGTGTCCCTACCAGAATAGAAGTTCTACAAAGACGGGCTTTTGTCTTGTTCATTCAGGTATCTCTAGTACCCAGAAGGGTGCCTGGCACACAGTAAGTACTGAAGAAATACATGTTGAATGTACGAATGAATGGTGGTGGCAAGAGTCGTGATGACCGAATTCATCAGCAGAAAATCTCTCTTGGGGTGCAAGAGAAGAAGCTCTAAGTCCAGGTTTCTCCCCCAGGGTACGGAGTGTCTTTCCGCTGTTCACCTACAAAGATCTGAAATTTATTTTCAGAAAGGCTGCAATTTTCTTTCACAACCTCCTTTTCTGTTCCTAGTTGTGGTTCCACCTTTTTTGATCTGATCCCAATAAAATGAATGTCACTGTGGCATTTGCGTGAATCTAGAATGAAACTTCCCCACACAAGGAAAAAAAATTATCAACCACCCTTCTCTCTCCCACCAATACCAAAAATCCCTAGGCATGCGCATGTATATATGTAATTTAAAAAAAAATCACTAAATGTCTTTTTTTCATTCCAAACCTTCAGAAAATGGGAATACTGGCACAACCCGCATATGGCTTTCTTTCACCTGGATTTACCGTTTAGTGACATTTGCAGCGTAACTATTATGAAAACACTCCCAGGCAGTTCTTACAGCAGCTACCATGTTGGGAGCTGGGGAGAACAAGATAAGGAGCTAGTTTTCAAAGAAAGAGAAAGCACATTTTAGACAGTATTATACCAAAATCAAATCGTGCCCAGAATGTTAACAAGAGACCTTTAAGAGAAATCGAGTTTTCAATAATACATAATGCAGGTGTACCGAGAGGGGGATCCATTTTAGTATAGGGGTACACTATGTTTTGATAAAATCCAATACATGAAAAACAGAATTTCAAATGAAGAGAAATCAGATTATTTAAAAGTGACTGCATGGCTTTTTGCAGAATAATGTACAATAGGCTCTGGTCCCATGTCCCATAGCTCATTTATAGTCGCTTTCTAGAATTTGCACACAAACTGCTCTTTTAGTATAACTGGCAAAGCACAACAGCTCTGACTCGGAGTTAAGAGTTGCAACATTCAATGTTAGCTGGAAAAAAATCTTACCTGAAATTCTTCACAGCAACATCACTGTCTACTAAAATCAGTTCAGAGCCCAGAGTATCTGCCCCTCCTACCTTCCTCAAACCCAAAGTGATATATGTCCGAAAGATTTAAATTTAAGAGAGACCCCTTAGGCTGGAGTTCTACAGCCCAGGAAGCACAGAGGGACATGGAGACAAAGTGATAAACAGCTTTCAGATTTTGTACAAGACCTTCCCTGTGTGTTTCATTCAAGTACTTCACCTACTGAGAAAATATAGTGTATTCATGCATCAACTCATATCCAAGGCAAGTATTTGTTGTGGATTAATAGCTATTAAGCATCTGCTGTATCCACTGAACAATGTTATATACTAAACTGAAGGTAGGGGACCAGTATGTGGGAACCATTTCTACTATGTAACACTAGTGAAATAATTACCAATGTAATATTTAGAGTACCAATTCCAGTATTTTAAAGCTTTCAAAGAGAACACATTATAGGATAAAGTTAACAGGCTTTTTGGGGGTACCAAATCAAACACCTCATAGATCCCTCTAGCTTATAATTTAAAATAACCAAATACGATAGCAAAGTTCACAGTAAGAAAAAAACCATTAAAACATAAAAGTTGTATTAAAAATTAAATATTATAAAAAAAATGACTTTCTAGGATTTCTTCAGGTTTTCTTTGAACGTTATTCACACTAGATTGGTGCTCCAATGTTCTAATTTAAATGTTAAAAATTACTAATATAAAAATAATTAAAATTCTGGGCAGAGAAATCCAAGCTAAGTGAAATCACCATAAACCAAATATGAATTTTAAAGTAATCACTGAATGTGAAGGTAAAACTATTCATCTTCTAGGCAGTTTCAAGGATCGTTAACTATTGCATGAAAGCAAACACAGTTATTTACGTATATAATTCACAAACCAAGTCTGTACACTTAATTTCTTGAAGGAACATCAACTCAAATACTTATTGGGTTCATGCAGGGATGTGTAGAAACCAAGTATGAAGGGCATCATACCACTGTCTAGCAATTCAGCCTGGAGGCCACCAATTTGTGACTTCTGCTTTAGATCTTTGGTAACCAAAATTATCAGTAAGTAGGAAGCAATCTTAGAAATACCCATTTCTTACTTACAAATTTCGCCATCATCTATAGCAGTGTGACAAAACTAGGGAGAATTTGCATATTAGCAATTAATGAAAGTAAATGTATCTGACGAGAGAAAAGGCTTTAATTTTCCACCAAAGGAAAGAGTTCAAGTTAGCGTAATTTTTCCTTGAAAAGATATTTTGGGTATACTGGTAACACAGTAGAGATATGTAACACAAACAAACATTTTTTTGTGTATTTTTTTTATTGTCTGGAACACCAAAGTAACCCAAATTTCACATTTACAATGAACTTTTTAATAAAAAATATGCTATACATATTAAGGGATACATGTTATACAAGTTTTTGAAAAGTAAACACATACACTTAATACAGTAAAGAGAATAGACTGAATTGCTATCATTAATATTCCCTTTCACCTAAATGATCAACAACCCCTAGCAATAGCTTTTATGAAACCACCACTGTCCTAACTAGCTATTTTGGAGTGTGAGGTACAAAGAATGGATTTCTTCAAAATTAAGTGATAATGAATTATTACTGTGCATCATATAACTTGTATTTTCAGAATGTCCCTAAAATAATCAGAATCTCTACAGGATGGAGGTTTAGTTCTCTCCAAAGCTGGTGGTGTGGGGTACCTCAGCCCAACTCGAGAAACAGGTAGTCAGTTCCCACTTCCAAACTAACACCCACAATTAAATGTGAGCATTCAGAAAATTCTTTAAGCCAATCCTTGCAGCACTGCATTGCCTCCTCTCCGTATAACCAGGCCTTACTACTGAATTTTGGGAGATGCGATGAACAGTTGTTTGGCCCATGCTATTTTAAAAATACTATTGCCATGTTTCAGAAATTAAGATCCAAGAACTCAGTTAAGTCCCGAGGATAGGTTCAGCTTCCCTTGTAAGAAAACTACCTGCGTATCATTAATGAGAACAATACATACATCATATTATGCTATTTCAACGAAATACCACTATGGCCAACTCTTTCCCTCAGTAGGCCAAGTGATGGAACTTGAAAATGTGTGAACTTATGACCCAGTCTAATCTACCAGGAAAATATGGGAGGCAACTACGCCAAAGTGCATTTTTTTAAAAAGCCTGTTTCCTTTGCCAACAAACAGAACAGTTCAAAACTAACTATAGCTAAAGTAATATAATTTTAGAATTACAAAGTAGAGATCTTGTCTAGGTATTTTAAGTATCTCCTAGGACACTCCTTACCTGAAATAAGCCCCCACCATTCACAGATGGCCTACCCTGTGGCAGGCCCCACATGTCAGTCGTTTTATACACATAAGCCCATTGAATCACCACAACACCTGGTGTGTCACTTTTATTCCTCCCCCACCTTTTTAAAAAACAACAACAACAACACAACAAAAACAAAACAGATGAAGAAACTGGAGTTTCATATCACCTTATAGGCTTAACGTTTCCTGGTACAGCACAGCATTTCTCTTTATTATCGTAAGAGAAAACGTTAGAGCACCAAGAAGAAAGTTGAAAGCATCTTAGTTCTAATATTCTACTACTTGGTCAACATCAACAATATCCGAACCTAATTAGCAACCCTTCAGGGCTACAGTATTACATGTGATTACTGCATTTCTTTATCAGAATGATGGAACTATGATTCCTCTTTTGGATAAATTCTCCTTTATTTGCATATGTGACCTTTCTCTTAAAGGCCAAAATTTATAGGATATTCTGTTCAAGATTTCTAATTGAAGGAACATGAAGGGCTTTCTTTTTCGTGACGAACTAAACTACTGCATTTCAGTTAGAAGTACTTATTTTAACAAAACAGTTTTCATTTTTATGTTACGTCACATTTTGATCTTTCCAGATTTGGAACAGCCTTCAATTTCTTAATTTTGTTTTGAATGTTACAAAGATCATCATCAGAGGTAAAGTATAAACAGCCCTACATTTAAAACCATCCATTTATCCAAATCCTCAAGTAACAAATGTCCCTCTCTCATGGAGTTTCTATTCTAGTATGTATTTGGGAGGGAGAAGAAGGAAAGACATACAAAGAGGCGTGTCAGGCAATGATAAATGCCGAGAAATGTAATTATTTTTCTAGCATTGCCTAACTTTCTAAGTTTGTTTTTCAAGCTCACCAACTTTTGATCTGTGCTTTAGTTTGTTTCACACGTTGGATGCAGAGTTTAAATTAGGCACCTCAGTAGTGATAAGAAATAAAGGGCAGAGTCTTCAGGACCTTAATGTTAAATCAGAGGCAGTCTACTTAGTCTTCAAGGTTGTTTGAAAGTAGTGGTTATTAAACTCTTGGGGATGAAGAAAGCTTTCATTTAGTGGATTTACTAACGCCAGAAAAAAAGCACAAATGCATGTCACTTTGTAAATAGTCTCAGGTGGCCTAATATCCACGGATGCCAGTCTTGGAAATTTCATTACAAATAGAATTCACAATCAGTCAGTGTGAGGTGGAGGAAAGGGGTTGATCAGAAAATACTATCCAACTCAGATTCTGTGATTCTTATGCAACCATCTTATTACAAATATGAAAAATAAAATGCGTAACAAAACTGAGATCCAAAGATTTTAAGGAATCCTGGCTCCCAGAACAACGTTCCTTCTACTACATGATTTTCATTATGGCGTAGACCTTGTAAGCAACTTCCTTATTAAACAAACCATTTGCCATCGTTATGATGACTACTGCTTCATTACTGGTGACAAAATTTTAATCCTAAATGCCCCTTTACCATTACCCAGTATGTATACTAAAGGAGTTGAAAAATCAAGTTTATTTTCAGACTAGAGAGGGCAGAAGACAGCATGCTATTTGAAAACAAATTGATTTTTATTATAAATGTAGTATATGCACAAAGTAAAAAAGTTCCAACAGCACTGAAAGGTGTAGGTGAGAAGTAAAGTCCTGCATCACAAACTAATGTTCCATAGTCCTACATTTCAGAGGCACCTAAGGTGCTCTCTCCTTAAAAAAAAACTATGATTATGAAAGCTCATATGTGCACATACATATACTTCTGAAAAATACAATGGGGTTACAGGACTACAATGTTATAATACTAAGGAGGAATGAACTACCCATTAGGAGAATCAAGTGTTAATTATACCTGGCAAAACCACTTCAAGACACAACAATGTATTAATTTAAAAGATTGTCACTATAACAAGTATATGAAATAATCATTTATAACTCAAGCAAGCAAGGTAAAGCCTCTTTAAAGATGGAAACAATCTAAATCATACTTCCCTTGACTGCAGTAGTAAAACTGCGGGTAAAGAGTACAACAGATAAACTAGCAAGAGGAAACTGAGGGGTGAGAAAACACTGTCCCAGGCTGTGCAACTGTCACTCAGACAATAAAGCCATTTTATTACAATGTATCAAAGATAATTTCTTTGATAGCCAACAGAGATTATCACAGCCCAGGATTTTATAAAAACTGGTCCAGACAGGAAAAAATTCCGGGTTGTCAAAATGCTAGCTCTTACAACGCTGGATGTCTGGCGTTTTATCAATCATGGACTCTGTTACCAATTCCGTCTCACAGAGATTAGTTTACCTTCCTACACCACATTACGATGTACAAATCCATACTTTCATTCAGGACAACAAACATGATTTCATCTTTGAGGTTTGTCTCTTGGGCTACTCTTGGTAAAGACCAAGTGTACATATTTAAAAGAAGATCTTCCTCAAAGAAAAGTATGAGTCTCAGAAAACATTTTACCAAAATTAGCATTGTTAAAAAAAAAAAAAAAAAAAAAACGTAAGACACCTAACTTGGGTGGGGAAAAAAAAACTAATGATAAAAAAATTAACTTACCAAGAAGTGAAACAGGCTGGGTTACAGGAGGGGTGGGCAGATTCGTGGGTGCAGCAGGTGGCACAGCAGAGCCATACATTTTCACACTGTCACCAGACTCGGCGTTTCCTCTAGCCCCAGACACCACTGTTGGAATGGGATTTCCAATAGATAAGTCTTTTGTAGTGTCTTCATTTATACCAGCGATAGTAGCTAAGGAATATAATTACATCAACATGTGAAGCTGAATAATTATCTCCCCAGTCGACATTCTTTTGCCATACTATAGAACCTATTACTGGTCCATTCTCCCTCCTACTCCCAACTCCAAGAGGACGAGTGAACACAAAGGAAAAACATGCTTACAGTTTGGGATGCTTATTGGAGGAGTGTGAGGAGGAGGAATGGATACTGGTGGAGTTATAGGAGGTGGGGGTCCAGGAGGAAGAAAACCTAGAATAAGAAAAATAATGTCAACTTACGTTGTGTCACCTTACTTTGGGCTCTAAAAAGAAATGTCTTCTTAAACAACTCAGTGTACCTGGTGGTAAATGCATCGGATTAAATCCTGGGCGCAAAAATGGTGGAGGAGGTGGTGGAGGAGGAACACCAGGACCAAAACCCGGAGGGGGAATGCCCAAGGGAGGTGTGAAAGTGGGTGGCTGGAGAGCACCAACTACAGGAGGACCCGGCTGATGTGGCGGGACCTAAAAACAAAGAAAGAAGAATGAAGCCACATATCTAACCACCTTCCCATCCATATAGTTAAGTAGAGATGAAGAAAAGATCTTGTTGAAAAAGCTATTTCTAAACTTGTGCTTATTGTGTGAACAAATTTATCTAATGACAGGTGGTAATTAGTACCTACTATAAACGACAACTCAAATTTTTGTTCACTACTCTAGGACAGCAAATTCACATTTTATCTCACGAGTATCTATTAGTGTTCTGATAGAATATGACATGTTGCATCGATAGGTAAGCGTGAGAAATACAACTCTAAGAAAAGATACCTGGCAATTTACAGGGATTAAGATCCCAGGTTCTGGAGTCAAACTGCCACTTCTAATAGCTCTATTATCCCGAGTAAGCTATTTACAATCTTTAGCCATCAGTTTACTTATCTGTAAAATGAAAAAGTGCCAACCTCACATAGTTAAGGGGATTAAAAAGGTAATACACATTTAAGTGCTAGTGCCTGTCACTTTACAAAACACCCAACAAATGTTTGCTATTATTAAAAAAAAAAAAAAGTATGATCAACTTTAACAGATTAGTCAGATTTCTTTAAATGAGTGGTGATATACAACAAATCTTATTTAGAACCTGTGTTGAATGCGCATATCCAAAAAACCAGCTAAAGAGTTTGCCAATTTAACCCATGTACAAAATATCACAGCTAAGTATGTATCAAAGCATGTAATTTTCTCCTTAGGGAGGGAAAATCAAAAGGCTAGGTACTTGAAGGGAGGAGCAAGATGGCAGAGGACTAGGAGTTCTAAATTTTGTCTGGTCCCAGGAATTCAGCTGGATAGTTACCAAACCATTCTGAACACCTACAGACTCAACAGGAGAGCAAAGGAAAGAATACCAGCAATTCTATGAACAGCAATTACTTTTTGGAAGGCAGGATGTGTGGAGAAGTGAATCCAAGGAGACATTTGGGAAGAAAAGACCATGGGGGTGGGGGGATGGAGCCTCTGTCAACCAGCTACTGGTAAGTGACAGAAGAGTAGAACATAAAATTGGAACTTTTAGAAGTCTGCTCCACTGAGGGATGTTGCTCCAGTGGCTAAGTGCGGGGGTGGAACCCTCGCTGGGATAGTGTAGTCCAGGACCCTCAGGGTCAAAGAAAGAGCGGGGGTGCCTGAGTATGGCAGAGCCCCTAAGTATTGAAGTGGGGAAGCAGCTGCAGAGATGGACCTAAGAAGGGGGCTCTCAGCTCGGGGTTGCCATAAACCATGATCTGACGCACGGTCTGGCCACTGCTCTTTGAGCAGGGACCCAACAAGTGGCAGATCTGGGGAGATTCCCCTTCCTCCCCCAGGAGCGGCGGCATGGGAGGACATTGCAGGAATCTGATGGGTTTGGAAACCCTAAATGGGGTCATGTGCCAGAGACAGAAATGCTCCATCACAAGCCTGGTGAAAAAGGAGTGGGGCCCCGAGCCCTTGGCTCCTCTGGGGCCAGAGACTGGGAGGCCGGCATTTGCATTTCTCATCCTCCAAAGCTGTATGGAAAGCTTTCAGGGAACAAAAGCTACTGAGAGCAAACAGGAGGAGATTACTTAGCTAGGCCCCTGGCAAGAGCAGTGCAGTTCTGCCTCAAGCAAAGACACTTAAGAATCACTGCAACAGGGACGCCTGGGTGGCTCAGTGGGTTAAGCTGCTGCCTTTGGCTCAGGTCATGATCTCAGGGTTCTGGGATTGAGTCCCGAATCCGGCTCCTTGCTCAGCAGGGAGCCTGACTCTCTCTCCGCCTCTGCCCGCCTCTCTGCCTGCTTGTGTGCTTTCTCTCTCTTTCTGACAAATAAATAAATAAATAAAATTTAAAATAAATAAATAAATAAATAAATCACTGCAACAGGCCCCTCCCCCAGAAGATCAGCAAAAATATCCAGCCAAGACCAAGTTTACTGATCAATGAAAACTGTAAAACTCCAGCACTAGGGGAATACAGCATATAGAATTCACAGTTTTTTCCCCCATGATTCTTTAGTTTTTCAAATTAGTTTTTAAAATTTTATTTTAAAAAAATTTTTCTTCTTTTTCAACCAACACCTGATCAATTCCTTTTAAAAAATTTTTTAGTTTTCACTTTTACTGTCCTATTCTATCCCTTCATTGTATTTAACCTTATTTTTGGTATATGTGAAAGTTTTTCTTTAAAATTTGGGATACAGTTTCTTCTAACAGACCAAAATATACTCTAAATCTAGTGTATGGCTTTGTTCTAGTCTCCTGCCTGATCACATTCTCTCTCTTTTAAAAAAAATTTTTTTTTAAAAACCAATTTCTTACCAATTCCTTTTTTAAAATCTTTTTTAATTTTCATCTTTACAATCATATTCTGTCCCTTCATTGTATTTACCCTTATTTTTGTGTATATATGTAAGTTTCTCTTTCTTTAAAATTTTGGGAGGCAGTTTCTTCTAAAAGACCAAAATACACCCCAAATCTAGAGTGTGGCTCTGTTCCATTCACCAGCCTGATGATGTTCTTTTTTTTTTTTTTTTTTTTTAAAGATTGGGC